>APFE031718389.1:306245-335060 GCA_000404065.3 Pinus taeda | reverse complement strand
TACGCACCTCCTGAACTGTTCTCCTGCGTACTTCTTTATTTTCATCAAAATGAGAGCCATGCCATGGGTGTTGCCATCAAGTACAACATCTGAAACATATAATCATACCAGAACCATAATGCCAACAATGTCTTCTTAAGATGACTACACTTGATGATCCAACTAAGCTCAATTCTACTTCTATTTACAGTGTTCATGGTGGAGTCCATTAGTCACCAAGGGTCACCACTTGTGTCCAAGCCTACCTAAGCCAAACATGCTTAAATACCATTAACTATAGAGATACAATTTCTTTCATTTGATTTTTTCTCACACCATTGAAGCCCTAGGTGCCACTTAGTCCATCAAAGGCGCCCCTCATGCATCCAATGAATAAACCATCAATATCTCCTTGGGCCTTTCACCCACAAATTTGGGTACAAAGCCCACTACTTGGGTACATTTCCCACAAAGCTTCATTTTCATGGGTCAAATCTTCACAAACTCAATATCCTAGGGGTTGTGGGAGTACCTCCCAATCTACACATTTAAAAAAACCCTCAACCCATTTGTTCACAATCTCAGCTTGTCCATCCATCTGAGGGTGATAACTAGTACTAGGAGTCAACTTTGTGCCAACTAACCTAAACAACTTCTACCAAAACACACTGACAAAAATGTTATCCTAATCACTGATAATGTGTTTAGGTATTCCATGAAGCCTAAACACCTCCCAAAAATAAATTTTCCATATGTTCTACTTTATATTACGAAAAAATAGCAAAGAAGTGCACAAACTTGGTCAATTCATCTAGAACTACATAGATACAATATTTTCCTTTCACCTTTAGAAGACCTGTGATGAAATCCATGGACATACTGTCCCACTTCTACATGGAGGTGGGAAACGGTTGTAACAAACTTGCAAGTTGAGTATGCTCAAAATTGTTCTGTTGACAATTCATATACTCCCTCACATGGCTCAGTACATCATCCTTAAGGCCCTTCCAAGAGAACCTCTCTTTGATCTGTCTTAAGTTTTGAAATACCCTGGATGCCCTGCAAATGGTGAGTCATGAAAAACTCTGGTGGTATTTTCCTTGAGTTTGGACTCAAGAAATCTTAGATCATGTCTTTATAAAAATTAATATTGCCCACTACTTTGTACCTATCATTCTAAATGTGTCCATCCATTAACTCACAAGCAAAATAGTTCTTGGAATATTCCACTAACAAGATTTCTTTCCTATCAACTTAAATCTCCATGAATGAGCATGTCGTTGGTTTTTTGGACAGGGAATCTATAACAACAATCTTGTTTCCCTTCATATACTCAATGGCGAAGTCATAGGCTTGCATCTTGCTTACCTACTTTTGTTGCCTCTCATTCAAGTTTTGATGCTCTAGCAAATAATGCAAACTGTTGTGGTCAATCCTGATCATGAATCTGCTACCCACCCAATATTATTTGAATTTTTCCAAAGTGTGCATGCTGGCTAGCATCTTCTTGTCATAGATAGAGTAGATCCTTTATGGCTTCCTTATATTTTGACTCTCAAATGCTATTAGGTGTTTGTTCTGCATCAAGATGGCCCCTATACCTTGATTTGAAGCATCACACTGAAGCACAAAGGGTTGAGTGGAGTTAAGGAGTTCCAAAACTAGGAAAGAGCTCATTACCTTCTTGAGATTTTCAAATATATGTTGAGCTTCCCCTATCCATCTAAATGATCCTTTATTTTTGAAATCTGTCAAGGGTGCAACCAACTGTGAGAATCCCTAAAAAAAATGCCTGTAGTAGCTACACAATCCCAAGAATCCTCATAGATATGTAAGGGTCAACAATGTTATCCAATCTAATATGGATTGGATCTTCTCGTAATGTACTTTTACGCCTTGCGTGCTAATCACATGACCCAAATGCAAAATCTCTATCATGCGAGATTCACATTTTTACTCCTTGGCATATAGTGACTACTCCAATATACCTAAAATCTCATCTAAATGTTTCATGTGGTCCTCCATTAGGGGGATTTTGAGGTCTAAAATGGGCCTCCTAAGGAAATTATAAAATAATAGGGGAAATAATAGAATAAGATTAGATTACATCATCAAATTTTAGAGGGAAAAAAGAAAAAAATTATTTTTTCAACTCGTATTTTCAACTTATCTCCCTATGGGTTTACTCAAATTTCTAGCAACAACACTCGTTGGATGAATAATTTGATTCCTCATCCAAGGAGTGCCCATGTTGCATACTTTCGATGGACCCTGCTACACGAAAAATGAGAAATACATGAAAAATGTGATTGCAGTCACATGTTTTCATGTATTTCTCATTTTTCGTGTAGCAGGATCCATTGAAAATATGAAACATGGGTACTCCTTGGATGAGGAATTAAATTTTTCATCCAACGAGTACTCTCGCTCAAAATTTGAGTAAAACCTTAGGGAGATAAGTTGAAAATACAAGTTGAAAAAATAGTTTTATTATTTTATTATTTTTTAATATTTTTACTCTTTTACTCCTAAAATGGTGAATCATCCCCAATGGTTGAAATCATCATCTTCAATCCTATTGGGTCTTATAAATTTTATTTTGGTTGTACATTTTACTTAGGTGGCTTGTTTTAGACCTAAAAATTCCCCTAATGCCATGACCAACTACATACAAGGAAATTGTCAAGGAATACTAGTAGGGATTTCCACAACGATGTGTTGAAAATGTGATTCATGCAAGACTAGAAAGTGGAGGGTGTGTTGGTTAACCCAAATGGTATGACCAAGAAATCATAGTTCCCATAGTGACACCCGAAAGCAGTATTGTGTACATCCTATTCTTTAACTTTGATCTGATGATACATGGATCAAAGATCAATCTTTCAAAAAATAGAGTTCCCATGCAACTCGTCCAACAACTCATCAATCTTAGGTATGGGGTACCTGATTTTAAGTTCAACGCCCAATAATCAATGCACATCCTCATGATTCCATCTTTTTGAATTTTCTACAATAATGCAAAGTAGAGACTGATATTTTGATCTGATAATTAATTTCCAATGATTTCCAATTCAACTATCTTATGTCACTTGTATTATTAAACAACTACACAGAGAAAATCTCAATAGAAATGTAATGTAGACAATAGGAACATACAGAGAAAGGAAAGCACAATAGAGACAAAAATTACCATGGGAAAACCCAACCTTGGGAGCAACCCAACAACTTTTCTTCTAAGGAGAAATTGTTCTTCAATAATATTTACAAGAGAATTCTAGAATTTTGTGCCACCAATTCAAGCCTAAGATACTAGTCAAACTTGTTCAAATGCTAGCTAGTCAATGCTCATCAAGCCTCCAAATATCAGAGAATTTAATGTTGGTCAACAATCTGAAATTCAGCCTGAAATCAACTCAACCCTACAGTCACTTGCAATCAATTATGGCTGACTATGGTCCAAATTTGCGGTCAAAGTCTCCTTTCTTTGGTAGTCAAACTTTCCCTTATTGAGCGGTCGAATTTAGTCAAAAATATTGGTTAAAATCAACACATTCTTAGTCAAATAGAGCAAGTCAAACTTTGTCAGATGGAAGCTTATTTACTTTGGAGAACCTTCAGATTTCTTCCACTTTGACTTTGCACATGTGAATCAAAAAATAGAAGAATGTGTGTGATTCGAATTGTTCCAAATGTGGAGGTCAACTTGTGTATTTAGTCAAGTGGATGACATTTTGACCAAAAGTCACTCTGTTCATGGTGGGGCTAACTTAACCATTTGGGGCCTACATGAAGCCCAAAAATTCAAGATTTTAATTTTAATTTTCATAATTTTCTTTGGAAGATTGGGTGGGCTTTTGGCATGTGGGAATACCTTCCAATGCGACACAAAAATCAACACTCCCTCTTAGCGAGGGAGGTATTCTTAGCAACAAACCTCTCTTGCTAAAATTTCTCCTTCCTTAAGAAAAGTTCATGAGCTTTCCATGTTGATGCATGTTTATAAAAAAATGCCATATTGGAGTGGACAATGTAACTCCTCGTATATCTATGGTTGGCCAAAATACTTTATGGCTCCATAGGCAAATTATCAATCTCCTTTGGTCATGACCTAATCTAGACATCCAAATTTTTTTCACTTTATTTGGGGAGTATTTTCCTTTGGACCATTCACCTTTTCGGTTAAAGTCATTTATGACCTAGCCAAGTCCTTTTGGCTTCAAAGGTGAACTACATCTATCTCCTTCAGTTGAAATAGCCAAGTCCTTTTGGCTTCTAAGGAGTAGATCTGTCCAATCTTATAATTTCCCTGGAGTATTCATCTTTGGTCGACCTAGCCAAATACTTATGGCTTCAAAGGTGAATGTATTCATCTCCTCTTAGTCAAATCCCTCTATGACCCACCCAATGTCCTTTATGGCTTAAGCAGATGATTAGCCCTCATTATTTTTTCCTAAAGAGGGAGACATTTAGCATCACACTAAGCTCGTATTTTTCCATAATCTACTTATGTGTGGATATATGTTGGAGCTATACTGCTCCTCATGTCTCGGACGAGGTGACCCGACCATGTCTTGGTTTTTAAAGCCTCATTTCTTCATGAAAAAACTTACTTCACCTCATGAGACATATCTCAGATCAATTGTACAACATAGGTATCATATGCTTTGCTTTTCGACTCAACCATAAACTTGGTTTAGGGTGTTCACCTACAAAGCAAGTATCTAGCCTGGTGTCAACCAGGTACTTCTAATCAATAGCATGTACATCTTTGAACCTCCAATCCCTGCCAAAATGTTTCATTTCAATCTTCAAGGACAAACTTCCTCTGACACTGAAACAAGTTTTCTTTTGGTAATCATAGCAACTTCCTCTGTCATGGAAGTAAATCCTTCATCCATTGTTGCTCCCTCTATCACAAAAGTAAATACTCTTGTCACTGCTTCTCCCTTTGTCATGAAAGTAACTCCTTCTGCCACTGCTACTTCCTTTGTCACGTAAGAATGTCCTTCTGATATGAGAGACCTCCTATCTCTAAACATCTAGTGTGACAATCTTAATCTCATGAAATATTATTGAAATGACGCTCCTTCCACTTTGCCTGATTGTCGGTTCCCTTGGAATTGGAAGCTCTTTCCTGTTGTAGGACACAATTCTGGATGCTAGTTTTTACAATTTCTTCCAACATACTCAGGAATATGACCATCTGTTATGGTAACAAAGAAAACAAAATATTCTTGTGGTTCATTCCCTCTTACTGAGAGAATCTTCTTTTCACAACTTTTCCTTGCACTTCTGGATGTTGCTACCTATGTAATGGTAGTTCAATGCAATAGACTTGATTATTCATGAACCTCACTTAGGGGGTCATGCAAAGAAGTTTCATAATAGAATTAAGGCCAAAATTTGAAGAAGAAAATAATTCTCATCTTTAATTCCTAAAGAAAAACAAGTTGAAAATAGAGGGGATTTGTCAATTTCTTGACAAATCTAAAGGAAAAATTCTTTTGACTTTTTCTGAGGTGGTTGCTCATCGTCATCATTTTCAATGGTGGTTGCTGATGCATGCTCCCTCTCCTTCCTTTTTCTTTCAGGGATTTTGGATGCATAATGTCCAAATTTTTGACAAGTGAGACACTTCACTTTTGACATGTCCTCCTTATCTTGAGTGTGAACAGGTCTTCCACCTGAATTTTTCTTACTGAATTTTCCAAAAGTTCTTTTTATCAAAAAATTCAAAGTTGTTTCTTCCCTTTCCTTTTCTAGTATGAGTTGCAAGGGCTTGTGTTTCTTCATTTTGTGAAGTTTGAGTTATTTCTGGACAATAATCTTGACTCTTCTTGAACGAAATCAATCCATAGCTCATCAAATGTGGTTAGTTTTGATCATGCACAAATTCCTTGAAAAAATGGTTCCCATGAGGATGGAAATCAATTGAGAGTAATTAAAACAAGTTATGGATCATCAATGTTGTCTCCAATGGCTACAATCTTGTCTTTGACTTGTCAGATATTCTTAAGATAGAAGACAACAAAATTTGACTTAGTCTTAGTGATATTGCAGAGACGATTTTTCAAATCTAACTTTCTACTGATATTGTTTCTTGAATACAATTTCACCAAATCATCATATATTGCCTTGGTAGTCTTTAATCCAACTACATGAGGAATCAAGTGATCTTTGATGGAGTCTACCAAGATTATTTGGCCTTAGCTTCATTTTTCTTATATTTATCCATCTCTTCAGCTCCCTCTGGATCTGGGATGACTTTCTCCACATGTTCCGAAAGTTCATTCTCTTCCAAAATAAGTAGTATTCTAGTATTCCAAGATTTGAAATTGATGACACCATCCAACCTATCTTCAACTCTATGGTTTAGTGCCATTTTAGGCAAGAGACCCAAAAACTAATTAGGTTGTTGACCTTATATCTAAGGCTAACTTCCCAATTAAGCAGCTTGAATAGTCGTCTCTAAGGCTGACTTCAATCGTTTCTCTTTCAATAAGGCTTTGATCCCATGTTGAATTTTCTATAATAATGAAAAGTAGATATTGATCTTATGATCTGATAATTACTTTCCAGTGGTTTCCAATTCAATCATCTTATATCACATGTATCATTAAGCAATTATACACATAAAATATCAATAGTAAAGTAATGAAAACAATAGGATTATAAAGAGACAACAAAGAAAAATAGAGACAACAAAATTACCCTGGGAAATCTCAACCTTGGAAAAAACCCAACAAATCTTCTTCTAAGGAGATATTGTTCAACAATATTTACAAGAGAAATCTAGAAATATGTGCCACAAATTCAAGCCCAAGATACTAGTCAAACTTGGTCAAATGCAAGCTAGTCAATGCTGGTCAAACCTGGTCAAATGCAAGCTAGTCAATGTTGGTCAAACCTCTAAATATATGAGAATTCAATGTTGGTCAATAGTTTTAAATTTGACCTGAGGCCAACTTGGTCCTACAATCAACTGTGGTTGATTGTGGCCTAAATCTGCCGTCAAATTTTCCTTTCTTCTATGGTCAAACTTCCTTTTTTAGTGGTCAAATTTAGTCAGAAATCCCTGTCAAACTCAATAGATTCTTGATCAAACAGAGCAGGTCAAACTCTATCAAATGACAAGTTCTTTACTTTGGTCAACCTTCAGATTTCCTCTTTGACTTCACACGTGTGGATTATAAAATAGAATAATGTGTGTGATTTGAATTGTTTCAAATGTGGATGTCAACTTGTGTTTTTATATTAGTCAAGTGGGTGAATTTTTTACCAAAAGTCACATCGCTTTATGGTGTGGCCGACTTGACCATTTGTGGCCTACATGAAGCCCAAAAATTCATGATTTTAATTTTAATTTTCATAATTTTCTTTCTCCGAATTGGGGGCCTTTTGACATGTAGGAATATCTCCCGATGTTACACAAAAATCAACACATCCTTGTTTTTAACCAATACATATGATAAGGTGAATGGGTTGGCACTAGGTCTGATGTGCCCTATTTTTAATAGTTTCTTTATAGTTTTTGCATTCTCCTCCTCGGGATTCTTTGGGTGCCTATATGGAGTGGTTATCATTAGCTTTGTCCCCACCTCTATCTCGATGGTATGTGTTAACACACAATCTAGCAGGGCCCTAGGAGGGGAAACTATGGGACAACTACTAGACCAAGTGGAAACAATGGGACAAAGACCCATTGTCACCTCAGTCAATGTCCCCTTCTCTTTATGTATTTTCACCGATGGGAGGATTCTTAATAGAAGGGAAGTCACTTAAAACAAATATGTCATTAACTATGTATGAATTGATTTCATAAATCCCATTCAAGGAGAGACACAATAAAAGGCTGAATGGTTTAGAAGAAGCTAAAGGCTCTCCAAGAAATACCTAGAAAGAGATCACATATTAGGGCTTGAGATTTGCAATGATGATTGCTATGCCTAAGGTTAAGACTCCATAAGATGAGGTAGGTATGAAAACTTCTAACACGAAATTCTACTGTAGTAACTGATTTATTTCTCCTACCTATTTTCCACAGTAAGTTATTTACAAGACCCTTCAGTAAACATCAAAATAAATTCTATTGCAGTTACCACATAATAGCATAGAGAAAATAATAGTGATATAAAAGCACAAGAATCAATCACATCAACACAATTAATTTTGGAAATAGTTCCCGGAGAAACTCAATGCGGGAAAACCGGTGCAGCAGATGAGGGTTTATTTAATATTCTTCAACAATAATCTCTTTACAAGGGACAATTTTACATAATATAGAGACACCTATTAGAGAAACACCTGAGACAATTTTCCTCCTTGCTCTGGAGAAATTTTGACACCCCGGAGGCCCTCCAACCTTCACTACATCACTTCTGTGTGAGGCCCGCTGATCTAATTTAAAATATTAGTTTGTTGTGCTAAGATCTTCCTCAGATTACAAACAAAATTTTTTCTTTGTGCTTAAGGATTCATGAATTTTTGTAAGTAAAATGAAGAGTTTTTATGTTAATTTTATGAAAAATTTAACATAAACCAGAAACTGAACAACATCATAAACATATACAGAACATCATAAAAAACACATTACAACAATCACATGATAAAGGATTTCATCCCTCCTAGGCTACGTCTCCTTGGTCCAACTTCCAATGGCTTGGGCCTCTCTATTATGCTCAAAAGTGTAAAAATCTGTGTTTATAATGCTCAAATGCTTCTAAAACCAGCTCCAATGAGTTTAGAATACTCAAAAAAGACTAGCTAGCCTATTTTTGCATCTAATTTTGTGGAAAAATGAAGAATTTATGACTTCTCCTAGTTCTCCCACTATTCGTTCCACATATTGCTCCACATCTAACAGGAATCCACATTTTCGCTCCAAAAATCTGCTAACCGAGCAAGAATTTTGCCACGCGACGGGCCATAATACATTGACATCGATTGTCCATCACAAATGGCAATCGACAGAGTCCTGTGGGCTTATGGTCTGTGAACAAGGCGGGCAATGTGTGATTGTGATACGACAGACCGACAGACCATTAAACTGCAACCTATAGTCACATCACATCCAAGGAACCTATTGCATTTCGCTATCGGCAGAGAATCGATGATAATCATAAAGAGAGACTCTGCACCCTAATGTAATTTGTGATATCACATCGCAACCTGGTACCTGCTGGGTGCCAATTCTATAACACCTCCCTTCACCAATGTACGATTGCAATCCATCGCATTGTGCCTCCGGTCAATTCTTGAATGCCTTAGCGATTGCCTTATCGCATCACAACCCTTCCTTGCTCGGAGGCTGATTTTTAACGTTGACCTGCCTGCAATTGTGATTTGTGACATGCGGGGGCCAATGACGGCTTGCCACTTGGTGCCTCCTCATTCACTAAAGGACCTTGCCACATCATCCATTCCTCCCATGTGCCCAAGTCAAACCTGAAATTTGACTTGCTATAACTTCTGCATATGAGCTCGGATTTGAGTGTTGTTCACATCGTTGGAATCAGAATGACGAGCTCTTCGATCTAAAGCTAATTTGATTAAGATTCTGACACTTTGATTTTTGAGCCTAATTTGAGCACCTGATCACTCCCCCCCACTAGAAGCCTTTTCAACTCCAAAAGGATCACTTTCAATTTTTCAGCAGGTGAGGGTACAATTTCCTCACCTTTCCAACTTCTATCCATTTGGCTTTTGAAGGAATTGTACCCTTGAGCCCCAGTCGAAGATAATCAATATTTCCCCTTTTTTATGTCCTTGTTCTTCTATCAAGTAGAGTGTCTTACTGAAGCACATCAATGAATTTTGGAGAAAAGTATTCAATAGATAGAATTCGAACATTCTGTCCTTGATCTTCAATCAAAGGAGGCTCATATAACCCTAAATTATAAACATTAACAACATCATAATTTTTCATATATGAAGGCAAATCCAACCTGAGGGCATTGTCACCAATCTTTTCCAAAATTCTGAATGGACCATATCTAATTGGTTTGAGCTTTTTACCTTCTCCTTGGAGCCTCTCTTTGTTAATGTGAAGCCAAACTTCATCAACAAATTGGAACTTATGATCTTGACGATGCTTGTCATGCCTTGCTTTGTACTTACCTTGGATTTTCTCAAGTTGTTCTTGAACCTTTTGGTGTACTAATTGTATTTGTTCAATGAAATTTCTTGCTTTGTCTATGTCGCTATGACCTTCAATAGCAACATCTTTGCCAAAAATAAAATCTGAAGGAGATTTAGGCAAATATCCCATGCATGCCTCAAATGGCGAAGTTTGAGTGGAAGAGTGCTTGGCTCGGTTGTAAGCATGTTGAATATAGTAAAATTGTTCATCCCACAACTTAGGATGCTTGTTGTAATAGCCACACAGAAGATGTATCAATATTATCTTCACTACCTCTATTTGACCATCTATTTGTGGATGAAAGGTTGTACTCTTTCAATTTGGTGTCCATGAATCCCCACAAGTTTGACCAAAAATTCCCCACAAAACGAGAATCTTGATCACTAAAAATGGATGTGGGCAATCCAAAATGCACCCAAACATTCTAAAAGAATATCTAAGCAGTTTGTTCAATTGTAACTTGCTTTTTAGATGGCATCAAAATACACATTTTGTTGAACCTATCCATAACTACATACAAATAATCATGACCTCTTTTTCACAATGGAAGACCTCCTATGAAATCCATATAAACACTCTCCCATGGTCATGAAGGAACCAAAAGTGGTGTGTGCAATCCTAATTTCCTATTACTAGGCTTACTCATTGCACATAATGAACATCCCTTAATAAAACGAGACACGCTTTCAAGCATACGAGGCCAATAACAATACCTTTGTAGATGTGCCACCATCTTACTTACACTAAAATGACTAGCAATAATAGAAGTATGTGGCTCTCTTATGATGCTAACTCTTTCTCCCTACAGAATACAAAGCTTGCCAAGATGGTACAACAAGTTATCATGCAAATGATAATCCAATTCCTCTACTTGGTTACTGATCTGAATTGGATCCTTGAAAATATCATAGTTCTGTGACTGTTTCGAATCATGACAGACTTCAAAAACTTGTAAACAAAGAGCTATCAGGAAGGACCTCTGGATAGTGGTAGTTTGTAGCCATCTCGGAACAATGAAGACCTCGGTCAAAGCGCGCTGACTGTTGGCCCATGGGGACCGCGCAGTGGCGCAAACTAGCAATTGGGAAATCTAGATCAGAAAATAGAGGTTATTTCTGATGCGTGATTAGCCACTAATTGCACATCGTTGGGAAAAACCCCTCGAAATGGAAAAGCCCCAAGCGTTCAGTCACAAGGAAACTGGAAAACCGTGGGAAAAGCACTAAAATGACAGGTGGGTCCCGCGCTCCAAAACCGGCGGTATATTGGAGGCGTTTTGGGCGGTAAGCGGGTTTGTCAAGAGAATGAGTGATTCCATACATTAGATGATGCGTGTCCAGCAGACGAGAGAGAAAACCGCTCTCATCGCAGGCTAACATTCGAGCAAGTCAGCTGCGCGATAAGAGCAATAACCGTAGGATCTGGGGGTCCCGGATCTAACGGAGGAGATTAACGTGATGGGAGATCAGATTTGGAGGGAGAAATAAGCTACGACACATAAAGGTTTGAAGTCAGATTTGATTTCTGAGCTAGCGGATGAATCATTTCACAAAGTAACCGAAATAATGAATCGTCGAGGAAGAGCTGGTGCTTAGTTCATGAGAGGAAAAGTGGCCACTTCCCGGTGAAACGTTACACAGTAGCGATGATGCAGAGGTAGGGAATTCCAAACGGATAGCAGTAGGTGATCTGAAGAGATGGAAGAGGAAGAAAACAGTCAAGGGATGGATTGGATTTAAGCCATGAACAGATAGAGAACAAAAAACAGAGAAGGAGATAGTAAGACGAAGAGACAAAATAGAGAGCGAAGCAAGTAGCAGAGAATAGAGAACCAAGCTGATCTGCAGAGCTAAGGCAACATTGAGCAGACAGAACCAGGCTTGAGAGGTTCAAGCAATCCCTGAGAGGATATCTGTCGAGAACTGAGTACCAAGCTGGACTCATCCCATTAAGACTAGTTGAGGTAGAGACTTAGTAAGGGGGAGTCTGTGCACTCTAGTATCCAAGTACCACCCTACTAAGCATCATCTGTTTCAAGAGACCCAAATTGAGCTCCTCATTGTAAAAACTCTGCTTAAAGACACAATAAAGAAGGCCACCACTAAAAGTTGGACCGAAGACGTAGCCCAGGAGGATTGGGTGAACTCCTTATTAAATTGTTGTGTTTTGCATTTTCTTGCTGTGTTTTCTCTTACTGTTTCCTAGTGTCTGTGTATTTTGCAATCTTATCAATCCGTTGTCTAAGATAGCATAGACACACACCAGCACATGAGCCTATAATACCTTCATTATTTAATTAACTGAGATCACTCGCAAGTGATTTTTAGATCAAGTGGTATCAGAGCCCTAGGCTATTAAGGTTAGACAAGCTTGTGTTGGATTTAGCTGTTGAATGCTAACTAGATCAAAGCTCAAATTGTGAAAAGGAGAGTTGGTCAAAACTAATCCTGAAATTGGAAGAGTCTATCCTCAGAAGAAAATGTCAGAGGAAGGTTCTGTGGAGCCAGACCCTCAATTCATAGATAGTTTCCTAGCCATAAGGTCCGTCGTAGAAGAAATGTATAAGGATTTTAGAAAACACAAGGATGAAGATTCATCAGGCTCCAAACAAGACAAAGGAGAAGATGAGTCTCTCCTCCACGACCACTCCAAAGGCAAAGGGAAAGAGGAAAGCTTTCTCACACCTCCTAATAGCCCTGAACATAAAAAGAAGACATCTTTGATTAAACTAGATGTTAAATTTGATTTACCAATATATGATGGAGAGTTGAATGTAGAAAAGCTGGACAATTGGATTAGACAAATTGATGTTTATTGTAGAGTGCAGAGTATTGATTTAGACAAGAGCAAGATTCAGCTGGCAAGCCTACGCCTTGGAGGCACTACCTTGGTTTGGTGGGAAGGCAGGACCAAAGCTGACATGAAGAGACATGGTAAGACTATTTCTGTATGGAGTGAATTTGTTTCTGCAATCAAAAAGCAGTTCTATCCATTGGACTACATGCAACAAGCCATGATGAGTTGGCAAACTCTTCGACAGTTGAAAGGGAAAAGTGTACAAGGTTACACCCAAGAATTTAGAAAGAGAGCATTGATTCTAGGAATCTCATTAGACTCACCCGAGACTCTGTTGAAGTACATTGGTGGTCTACGCAGCTACATGAGGCACACTATCCTCATGTTTAATCCCACTAGTATAGATGAGGTATCTGTTCGAGCTACACATATAGAAGCTAGAGAAAAGAATGGAAGTCTAGAAGTTGGGGGATCATCCCAACCCACTGCAAGAAAGAATAAGGAGAAAAGAAAACAGAAATGGAAAGCAAGGAAGGCCAACACTGCACAGAAAAGAAAGTCTTCATGCACTCACTGTAAGAAGGATGGGCATGATGATGAGCATTATTGGATTCTGCATTCGGAGCTGAGACCTAAGAAGTTCGGGGGCAAGAAGAAGAAGACTGCTGTAGCTATTCAAAAAGATTTGGGGTCGGACTCAGGAGATGAAACAACCATTTCAACCACAAGTATACAAGGTAAGAATCCTGAAGCATCTACTAGTAATTCTGCACAATCTACTATTGATGAAGAAAATGAGAGAAAAATACATGAGCTTTTCCATATTTGAGTTATTTCCAAACATCAAAAGATTGATACTTTGTTTGATAGTGGCTTACAAGTAAATTAATTTCTAAATCAATTGTAAAGAAGATGGGATTAGTGACTACACCTCATAAGAAACCATAACCATTATGATGGTTAAATGATAAAGCACAAATACAAGTGACTAGACAATGCAAACTCAAGTTTTCTTTTGGGTCAACATTTGTGGATGAGGTTGAGTTAGACATAATTCCTTTGGATATATGTGGAACTGTTTTAGGAAGTGCTTACTTGTATGATAGAAAAGCTATCTTCTATAGAGCTAAGAACAAGTATCTAATTGTTAAACATGGAATTGAATACTTTGTAAGAGCTCATAAGCTCAAGAATAATTATACTCTCATAAACTCAAGGTAGATGAAACAAATGATAAATTCATGCAAACAATTTTTACTGATGGTTGTAAAGGAAACGAAACCTGATAAAACCAATGTATTTGAGGGCTGTAATGCTAAACAGCAAGCTGATTTAGAAAAAATTGTTTCAGAATATGATATCTTGTTTCAAGAACCTAAAGGTCTGCCACCCAAAAAGGAAATAGTGCATGATATTATTTTGCAACAAGATGCTCCATTGCCTAACATTGGAATGTACAGATTGTCCACTTTAGAGAACGCGAAAATCAAGAAGCAGGTGCAGGAGTTGCTCGAGAAGGGATTCATCAGACCTAACACATCACCATGTGGGTCACCAATCGTTTTGGTGAGAAAGAAAGATGGCTCATGGAGAATGTGCATTGATTACCAAGAACTGAATAAGATAACAATAAAAAATTGTTATCCCCTTCCTCACATAGATGATCTGTTAGATCAATTGAAAGAAGTTGTTTATTTTTCTAAGTTAGACTTGCATAGTGGATATCATCAGGTCAGACTTGCAGAACAGGATGCATGGAAGACTGCTTTGAAGCCAAAGGGGTTGTATGAGTGGCTGGTTATGCCTTTTGGCTTAGCTAATGCTCCTGCTACTTTCATGAGATTATTGAATGATGTACTTAGACCTTTTCTTGATGATTTTGTTATTGTGTATCTAGATGACATTATGATATTTAGCAAAACATGGGAAGAACATTTAAAGCATGTTAAGCAGACACTAGATGTTTTGAAAAGAGAAAAACTTTATGTTAAACTTTCAAAATGTGAATTTGGCAAAACATATTTGAATTATTTGGGACATATAGTACGGGGTGGTGAATTGAAGATAGATCCCTCTAAGGTGGCAGTCATTATAAATTGGCCTAAAGCCAAATCTACTAAAGAAGTTAGGAGCTTCTTAGGAGCAACACAATATTGGAGAAAGTTTATTTCTAACTTTTCCTTAACTGCAGCTCCCTTACATGCTTTAACATGATTGAACAAGGTGTTTCAGTGGGGAGGTAAACAGCAGAAAGTCTGACACCTTGAAAGAAATATTAGTACCTCACCAGTACTAGCACTGCTTGATCTTCAAAGATCGTTTGAGATCCAAATGGATGCTAGTGATTGTGCCATGGGAGCATTGTTGACACAACACGGAAAACCCATATGTTATCATTCAGAGACATTTAATTCTGCAGTAGTTAACTATCCTACATATGATAAAGTTGTATGCATTATTACAGAGTGTGAAAAAATGGAAACATTACTTAATGGGCAAAGAGACAGTAATACATGCTAATCATCAACCAATTCAATATCTACACTCCCAAACTAAGTTGCAGCAATCAAGATACTATAGATGGATGGGTTTTCTACAACAGTTTCATTTAGTCATCAGATATAAAAAGGGCATACACAATAAAGTTGCAGATATTTTATCTAGACCCATTATAAATGCATCTTCTATACTTAAGCATAATTCTATGTTACATGACAGCTACATTGAACAATATGCTCAAGATATAGACTTTAAAGATGGATATGCAACTTTAAGTCAAGGCAAATGAGTAGAAGAATTGGATTATCATGTAAAGGACCAACTCCTATATCATTGTGGGAAGTCATGCATTCCAAAAACTGAAACGGTAAAGATAATTCGAGAAGCACACACTTCTCTAATATCAGGTCACATTGGGGTAAGTAAAACAGTTGCACAGCTGCAAAGATTTTGTTATTGACCAAGAATGAATGAGACATTTTCTAGATATGTAAGAGGGTGTACTATGTGTGCGAAGAGCAAGCCCAATAATAGAAAACTAGGCTTGTACACTCTATTACCAATTCCTTCTCATCCTTGGGAAAGTGTTTCCATGGATTTTGTTGGAGGACTGCCTAAATCTAGGAAAGGTCATGATTATCTGTATGTTGTTGTGGATAGGTTCAACAAAACGTATATTTTGATACCTTTTAATAAACAGATTACAGCTGAACAAACTACAAAACTGTTCTTTCAACATGTGTGGGTTCATTTTGGATTACCCGCTTCCATTGTATCTGATAGAGACACCCGATTTGAGGGAAAGTTTTGGTCAAGTCTGTGGGGACTAATGAACACCAAACTGAAGAAAAGCACAACATTCCATCCACAAACCGATGGACAAACAGAAGTAGTCAATAGGACAGTGATCCAGTTACTCAGGGGATATTGCAGCACACATCCTAAGCTTTGGGATGAACATTTTTGTTATGTGCAACATGCTTACAACCAAGGCAAACATTCTTCTACACAGAGATCTCCCTTTGAGACCTGTTTTGGTTTCACACCAAGGTCTCCTTTGGATTTTGTCTTTGGTAAGGACACAATAGTTGAGGGACACATCGATGTGGACAGGGAAACTAGGTTCATTGAACAAATCCAAGAGATTCACCACGAAATACAGGAACAACTGGAAAAGAGCCAGGGCAAATAGAAGGCAAAGCATGACAAGCATCGGATTGAGCATAGTTTCCAAGTTGGTGATCAAGTCTGGCTGTATATCGGCAAGGACAGAATGCAAGGTGAGGGTAAAAAGCTAAAACCTATCAGGTATGGACCTTTCAAGATACTTGAGAAAATTGGTGATAATGCTTTTCACCTTGATCTACCAGCTTACATGCACATCTACTCAATCATAAATGCAGACATCTTGAGACTATTTGAACCTTCATTAATTGAGGATCTTGAAGAACAAACTCAATTGCCTTCTATTGATGACTTGTTACCTGAATATATTAATGAATTGTAGGAAGACACAGTTCTCGACAAGAAGGTGAGAACGATGTGCACGGGAGATGTTGAGTACCTCATAGTTGGGCTCAAGGGTTCAAAGTCGAGCAGTGCAAAATGGATAGAGATTAGACAAGTGAGACAGTTGTATCCTCACTTAGTCGATGCTTGAAAACCAACTTTTGGTGGTCCAAAATATTTTCAGTGGGAATGTTGTGATCCAAATTGGATCCTTGAGAATTATCAGAGTTCTGTGATTGTTTCGAATCATAACAGACTTCAAAAACTTGTGAAAAAAGAGCTATCAGGAAGGACCTCTGGACAGTGGTAGTTTGTAGCCAGGACACAGAACAACGAGGACCTCAGTCAAAGTGCGCTAACCGTTGGCCCATGGAGACCGCGCAGTGGCGCAAACTAGCAATTGGGAAATCTAGATAAAAAAACGGAGGCTATTTCTGATGCGCTAATCACGCATCACTGGGAAAAACCCCTCGAAATGGAAAAGCCACGAGCGCTCGGTCATAAGGAAACCAGAAAACTGTGGGAAGAGCGCTAAAACGACAGGCAGGTCCCGCGCTCCAAAATCGGTAGTATATCAGAGGTGTTTCAGGTAGTAAGTGGGTTTGTTAGGAGAATGAGAAATTCCATACGTTGGATGATGCATGTTCGGTGGATGAGAGAGAAAACCGCTCTCATCACGGGCTAACATTCGAGCAAGTCAACTGTGTGACAAGAGCGATAACCATAGGATCTTGGGGTCCCAGATCTAACGGCGGAGATTACACCCGATGGAAGATCGGATTTGGAGGGAGAAATAAGCTACGACGCATAAAGGTTTGAAGTCCAATTTGACCACTGAGCTGGTGTATGAATCATTTCACAAAGTAACTGAAATAACGAACCGTCGAGGAAGAGCTGGCGCTCAGTTCATGAGAGGAAAAGTGGCCACCTCCTAGTGAAACGTTACATAGTAGCAATGATGCAGAGGTAGGGAATTCCAAGCAGACAACAACAAGTGATCTGAAGAGATGGAAGAGAAAGCGAACAATCAAGGGACGGATTGGCTTTAAGCTATGAATAGACGGAGAACAAAAAACATAGAAGAAGGAGACAGTGAGATAGAGAGACAGAATAGAGAGCGAAGCAAGTAGCAGAGAATAGAGAACCGAGATGACCTGCAGAGCTAATGCAACATCGAGCAGACAGAACCAGGCTTGAGAGGTTCAAGCAATCCCTGAGAGGATATCTGTCGGGAACTGAGTACCAAGCTGGACTCATCCCATTAAGACCAGTTGAGGTCGAGACTTAGTAAGGAGGAGTCTGTGCACTCTAGTGGCTTGGGGAATCCAAGTACCACCCTACTAAGCATCATCTATTTCAGGAGGCTCAAATTGAGCTTCTCATTGTAAAAACTCCACTTAAAGACATAATAAAGAAGGCCACAATTGAAAGCTGGACTAGAGACGTAGCCCAGGAGGATTGGGTGAACATCTTATTAAATTGTTGTGTTTTGCATTTGCTAGCTAGGTTTTCTCTTACTGTTTCCCAATGTCTGTGTATTTTGCAATCTTATCGATCCGTTGCCTAAGATAACATAGATACACACTAGCACATAAGTCTGTAATACCTTCATTATTTAATTAACTGAGATCACTCGCAAGTGATTTTCAGATCAGTTACCTTGACTCAATCTTGCATAAACATCTTGAAATTCATTATCTAATGCATATTGCTCAATATAACTTTCATGTTAAAGAAAATTATGCTTGAGTAAAGTAGTTGCACTAACAATTGGCCTAGAAAGCATATTAGCAACTTTATTGTAGATACCTTTCTTATACCTGATTACCAATTGGAATTTTTGAAGGAAACCCATCCAGTAGAAGTGCCTTGATTGGTGTAAATTTGATTGAGATTGCAAGTATTGCAATGGTTGATGATCAATGTGAATGACTATTTCCTTACCCATCAGATAGTGTTTCCATTTTTTCACACTTTGCACCAATGCATACAATTCCTTGTCATGTGTAGAATAGTTAATCACTGCACCATTAAAATTTTCCAATTGAAAACAGATAGGCTTACCATGCCACATGAGGACTGCACTCATACCGTAGTCACCAACATATGTCTGAATCTCAAATAACTGTCTCAAGTCTAGAAGTGTGAGTGTGGGAGATGTACTGATCTTTTCCTTCAACACATCAAAGGCCTTTTGTTGTTTTCCTCCCCACTAAAAAACATTTTTCATGTTGGTCAACGCATGCAAAGGAGCTGTTATAAGAGAAAAATTAGCAATAAAATTCCTCCAATATTAGGCTGCTCCCAGAAAACTTCTTACATCTGTAACTGTCTTGGGCCTTGGCCAATTCACAATGAAATCAACCTTGGAGGGATCCACTTTCAACTCACCTCCTCCAATAATATGACCAAATTAAACTAAAGAAGTCTTTCCAAACTCACACTTTGACATCTTAAGATACAACTGCTCTTTTTTCAAGACATCAAGTACTTTTCTTACATGCATGACATGTTCATCACAGGTTTTACTGAAAATTAAGATGGCATCTAAGTAGACTATGACAATTTTATCAAGAAATGGCCTCAACACATCATTCATCACATTCATGAATGTAGCAGGAGCATTACATAAACCAAACGACATAACTAGCCATTCAAACAAACTATGTTTTGTTTTGGATGTTGTCTTCCAAATCTCTCCTTCAGCTATTCTAATTTGATGGTAGCCACTTCTTAAGTCCAACTTAGTAAAATACTTTTCATTTTTCAATTTATCTAGTAAATCATTTATTCGAGGCAGTGGGTAATGATTATTTACCGTAATTTTGTTCAATGCACGAAAGTCCACACACATGCGCCATGTTCCATCCTTCTTTGGCACCAAGACAATAGGTGAACCACAAGGCGAGGAAGATAATTAGGCCCATATAATACTAGTGATTCCCCTATTACTATTGTCATTATATCCCTTATTGTTATTATTGTTCCCCTATTGTCCCCATATTGTTATTAATATGCCCCATAGAAACCCGCTATTGTTATTTTTGTGCCCTTATGTTATCGCTATTATGTTAGCTTGATTATATTGTGACCCCTTAGACTCCTATATGTAGAAGGGAGGTTTAGTCATTTGTATCATCCAATAATAGTTCATTTGTGTAATGTAAATGAGGTTTCCCCCTCGAAGAGGCTAAATTCTAGGTCGTTGATCTATCTTTTCTATCTTTTTGTGAGCTAGTTTCCTAACATTTGGTATCAACTTTGGATTCTAGGGTTTTGTTGCTCCAAATAGGTCATTGTGCCATTTTTGCTATAACTTTTTTGTATGATGTTTCAAAAGCTACAAAAAACCCATTTGATTCGAAATCGTTTTGAACTTCGGGTCAAATTTTAGAGCTTGTCTTGCTACATTTTTGGAGATATGATCTGAGGAAGTTATGGCTTTTGCAAATTCCCGAATTACATTCCAAACAAGTGACCTGGGGAAAATCATCATAACTTTTGTCTTGAGCATCAGATTGAAATTTCGTAAGAAGTTTCAGAAAGAGGACAACCTTTAGTTTGATGTGTATCAGTTTTAGGTACTAAGGTCGAAATAGTGACATGTGGCACATCATACAAATTAGCTCTACTGAACTAGTCTATAATCAAGTCACCGTGGGAGATTTGCCATAACTCTTCCTTGGAGAGTCCAATATTGATCAGACTTACGGGGTTAGAAATAATACTCAAAGGGATACCACAGGATGAGATTTCAGATATTCAAGGTTCACAGTTACAAAGATACAATAGATTCAATATCGAACTCTTACAAAGTGAAAAAAAGGTGTGTAGTTTTTTTAAAATTTTGCATAAGATTGGTTTGAAAAATTAGTTTGAAGGAATTCAAAGGGAATAGTGAAGAATTATTAGCATTAATCAATGCCTAGAAGAAAGAAAATGGAAACACCTAGTAAGCAACCTGAAAGCTCTAGCATGACTCGTGAAGAAGAGGAAGAAATGCAACATGATATATCAAAATTACAAGACCAAGTGCAACAAATTTCACTCTCACTAAAGGTAAATGAAGCCAATATGAATGGAGTGGAAGCTAATATGAATGGCTGATCTGAAATGAGGGTTTTAACAACTTTTCATGCTTACAAGAACCTCCCACTCCAAAGCTTAAACAAACATGATCTAGCTTATGTTGACAATTCAGAATTATGTACTTGAAACATGTGTGTGTGTTTGTTTGTTTTCATCTGTTTAAGTGCTTTAACTTGATTTGTTTCTTATAATATTAAAAACATATATCATACATATAATGCAGCAAATAAACATCACACATAACAACAAATTTAGTAAGGAGTTCACCCCAATCTCGTGGGCTACGTTTCCGTGAGCTCTTGTCAACTTGACTTGGCTCTTTGGGATTATGGCTTGAATTATTTTACAAGTTCCACACTCAACTCCAGAGGTTTTTGAACTGAACCAATGGGCTTAGAAAACCATCTACATCTTTGTCATGGTTGTCCTCATTGTGCAAGCAGATCTGGGCTCCCTTGGACTTGATTCCTTCAACAGGTGCATCGAGCTTCCTTGAGCTTTTTAATGGAAAAAACTCCTTCAAAATGCTTCAAATGTCTTTGAAACCTCTGATACTATCTCCATCACATATCTAACATCAATAAATGATTGATCATTTTCTCAAAATAAGCATTGCATCCTCGATTTAGGCCTTCCTCCGCGGTTGGCTCTGGGCTGCCCGAAACTTCCCTTCAGCATTTCGACCTTTAGAAGTCTCCAAATGCTTGTGAAAACACCTTCATTGGATTTATAAGGTTCATTATAGTCAGGAACAAATGTTTTTTGCTGAGATTGGACATTGGTAGCTCCTGCGACAACCTCCAACCCCTGGTGGCCCTAAGCTCCAAAATCTCCCTATACAAAAATCTCCTTGACGATGGCTTCTTCAGCTTCTTTGGACTGTTCCAATGGCTTCAAAAGGCCCAAATTAACTAGGTAGACTCTTTTTTCACTCTCTTAGGTCGAAAATCACTTTTGGAGTGCATTTCATCAGTAGCTCCTAGTGAACCTTCACTAAATCTGGCAAACTAGAGTTAACTATGACTAAATTCAGCAAATTCTGCCTTTTTGTCTGCTCCACCAAGCTTAACCGTCAGGCTAAGTAACCATTGGCGTAACTGCTACACATGTGACCAGGATTCTCAGCGGCAATTAGGGGATTGAAGGTTTACAATTAACAGAGGTGGGTTGTTTGGAAACTAGTGCATGTGCACAGGCTTTCGTGGGATCGCTGGCAGGTAAGACTGCTGGCGGTCTATTCCCAAGCCACAAACAGTTAACATAACAAATATAACATGGAACCATAGACTGTTAAGAAACAACCTGTAGCGAAGACAATTAGAGCACCTATTTGCCCGTGGGAGGTCATGGGTTTGATCCTGCTTGACCCAAAATATATTTTTCCATACCAATTCAAAACCACATGGCGACCTTTGGGCTTGCCACGTGTCGACTCCTGATTGGTCCATATAGAAGGAATATTCCAGCGAATATTTTGGAGAATATTTCAAGGAATATTCCTTGAAATATTCTTTTTTTAATTTTTCCAAAATTCAAAAATTTGTAGTTTACTGGCATTTTAAAAATGTAATAACTCCTCCATATGGTGTCGATTTTTCGAACTGTTCACGACGCTGGAATCAGGAAGACGAGATCTATCCTATCCAGTCATTCAGGTTTGACACTCTTTTGAACACTTTGAAATTTGAGCTATCATTGAAGTCTTGGATCAATAGCTGATCACTCCTCCCCATTGGGAATCTTTTGGAACCCAAAAGACTGATATAGTAATCTGAATAGTAGATGAGATTGTAACACCCTCTTCTTTCAGCCTCCATACACTTGCCTTGCATGGCTAGTGCCTTTAAACAAAAGCACAAAGGTAGTCGACACTTCCATTCCTGGATGCGCTTGTCCTCTTGTTAAGAACTTTCTTCCTTGAAATCATTCAGAATTTACAAAAGGTAGCTAAACATCGCTTCCAAGCCACTTCCATGAAAATGTCACAAATGTAACCATGGCGACTTTTGCTGCTGCAAATCTTCTTCTGTAGACAATGTCGAAAGAAGAAAAAAAAACTTGATGAAACAAATTCTTGTTTCAACAAAAGAAACAACTTTCACATCATGTGAATCATCATCATGTCTTTACATCTCGTTTACCAATGATTGACTATATCAAAAGTTGACAAAAATCATGCCTTTCAAACATTTGACCCTTCAAGTCAAGCATGTACAAAAAGGATTTAAATGATGCTTTTACAAAGATGAAACACTTCATCATTATCTCCCTTTTACAATCTTGGAGATCAAATCAACTTTTCCCAGTCAATATTACATTACATGCATGTTTAAAACAAAGTAATCAACCCTTCAAGTTAATCACACATACATGTTCAAAATACTAGGAAATCATCATTCCCGTGCTTATGCATATCATTCTCATGTATGCATTTCATCCTTCAACTTTCTCTTAAGTACAATCATAAGTAAAATATCCTCGATCACATGTACGTGTACTTTCAAAGCTGAAATGAATATAACTTTCACTGCAATAAAGCGAGTCTCATACTCAACTTTTTATCCCGCGACTTGCATTCCCTTAACAAAGAAATGCATTTAATCAAAAGACATGCAACTTTAATTAGATAAGAACTCTAACTATTTCTTACCAATCCACATCAAAGGTGCTACCTTTAACTGCACATTAACATCAACATATGGATCATCCTAACACATATCAAAGATGGGAAATTCCTTTCCATTCTTGCCATACTCTTTCTCCACTTTCTTCAACTTTCGTGGAAGCATTGTTGGATTCAGAGTCCAACACCTTTCAACAGTATGTCCTCGCTTATGGAAATAACTACAACACATGTGCATCTTCTTGACAACATGATTTGCATTTTTCAATGGACCCTTGGCTTCTTGCCTTCTTTCCTTCAAAAGTTTCCTATATGTGGCCATTCTTTTTCAACATCTAGAAACACTATGGTTAAACAAACCACAAAAAGAACATGCAACTATTTTCCAATGCTTATGTGGAAATCCACCATGCTTTACATGATCAAAGGAAATATGATTAAAATCAGATTTATACCTTTCCCTTTCACCTTTATTACCTTCATGAGGAGGTGATTTGAATGAAGAAGAAGCTCCCTTTGGAACACCATCAATCCCTTCAATGGTTTTAGAGCTTTCAGAACTGTCTTGTTCAAGTGCATGCTTATGAACACCTTCTTCCTGCAAAGTATGTTTCAAACTATTGCATTCCCCAAGAATACAATCTTTACAACCTTGAGGTAGAGAACCTAAAATAAAACTCCTAGGAATTGTTTCAATTGCCTTCATGGATGCTCTGGAACTTTCTCCATAAGATTTCCCATAGCCAAGACCCAAATACTTAGGCCTTTCCTCAACCATTATTGGCTCAACAATACCCTATGCATGTTTTCCCAATCCTTTTCCTTCATATCCTATTTTGGACATCAACTTGGACCATATGCCTCTTGTATGTTTTTCAAAAGAAACAACATAAACATTCTTATAAGAATTTGAAGACAAACTAGAATTGTTTACCTCTTCTTCAAGCTAATACTTGGCTAAGGCTTCTTTGGCAACAAGGAGGTGTGTCTCCAACTCATGCATCCTTTCCAGATTCATATTTGCAATATGAAGTTGGCTTTCCATTTCCTGCAATTAGTCAAAAAGCAACTGCTTCTCTTCCTTCATGGAATTCAACTGCTCTCGAAGTTTAGTGTTCTTCCTTTCATCCTCATACATTTCTCTCACCATATTCATCATGATGAATTTTTTTTGCTTCAAGCCTTCATCAAAGAATCTTGTGAAGGAGGAAGATTTTGAAAACTCACTTTTGGAAGTTTTCATTATCAAAAATGAACAAAAGAACTTCAACAAAATTCAAAATCTATTAACAAATTCCTGAATCAAATCACTGCATAGTCAAACTCTTATTCAAACAACCATTTCACATCAAAACCTCTTGTACTTCAAGGATTGCCTTGAGTTCCTTGGGGTAAGGAGAATGCCTTTATCCCTTCTTCCTTCTTGTCATCTCCTGGACTTATCCATCAATAGCTTTCTCTTCACCTTTGCAAACTCAAACAATAGTCAGTTTACAAATAATCAAACAGTGAAATCCTTTGTATTGTTTAAACACCTTTCAAGTCAAAAAAATAAATATATTGCTATGTCAATCAAACATACTACTCTGATACCACCTTATTTGAAATGATATTTTAAACAACTTGTCATTCTTACAAGAACCTCCCACTTCAAAGCTTAAACAAACATGATCTAGCTTATGTTGACAATTGCGGAATTATGTACTTGAAACAGGTGTATGTGTTTGTTTGTTTTCATCTGTTTAAGTGCTTTAAATTGATTTTATTCTTTTGATATCAAACACATATATTAGACATATAATGCAGCAAATAAAAATCACACATAACAAAAAATTTAATAAGGAGTTCACCCCGATCTCGTGGGCTATGTCTCCTTGAGCTCTTGTCAACTTGACTTGGCTCTTTGGGATTATGGCTTGAATTATTTTACAAGTTCCACACTCAACTCCAGAGGTTATTGAACTGAACCAATGGGCTTAGAAAACCATCTACATCCCTATCATGGCTGTCCTCATTGTGCAAGCAGATCTAGGCTCCCTTGGACTTGATTCCTTCAACAGGTGCATTGAGCTTCCCTGAGATTTTTAATGGCACAAACTCCTTCAGAATGCTTCAAATGTCTCTGAAACCTCTCCTACTATCTCTAGCACATATCTGACATCAACAAATGACTGTTCATTTGCTCAAAACAAGCATTGCATCTTTGATCTAGGCCTTCTTCCACGGTTGGCTTTGGGCTACTTCAAACTTCCCTTCAACATCTCGACCTTTAGAAGTCTCCAAATGGTTTTGGAAACACCTTCATTAGATTTAGAAGGTTCAATACAGTCAGGAACGATTTTTTGTTTGCTGAAGATGGATATTGGTAGCTCCTGCAACAACCTCCAACCCCTAGTGGCCCTAAGCTCCAAAATCTCCCTGGGTGAAAATATCCTTGAAGATGGCTTCTTCAGCTTCTCTGGACTATTCCAATGGCTTCATAAGGCCCAAATTAGCCTAGGTAGACTCTTTTTTCACTCTCTTAGGTCAAAAATCACTTCTGGAGTGCATTCCATCAGTAACTCCTAAAGAACCTTCACTAAATCTGGCAAACTGGAGTTAAGTGTGACTAAATTCAACAAATTACGCCTTTTTTTCTGCTCTCCCAAGCTTAATTTTTGGGCTAACTAACCATTGGTGTAACTGCTGTGCATGTGACCGAGATTCCCAGCGGCAATTAGGGTATTGACGGTTACAATTAACGTTGACGGGTTGTTTGGAAACTAGTGCATATGCACAGGCTTTCCTGGGACTGTTGGCTGTCTATTCCCAAACCACAAAAAATTAACATAACAAAGTATAACACACAACCATAGACTATTAAGAAACAACCTATAGCGGAGATGGTTAGAGTGCTTGTTTTCCTGCAGGAGGTCACGGGTTCGATCCCGCTTGACCCAAAATATATTTTGCCATACCAATTCAGGGCCATGTGGCGGCCTCTGGGCTTGCCACGTGCGGATCCTAATTGGTCCATCCAAAAGGAATATTCTAGCAAATATTTTGGAGAATATTCAAGGGAATATTCTTTTTTAAATTTTTCCAAAATTAAAAAATTTGCAGTTTACTAGGCATTTTTAAAATGCGATAAATCCTCCATATGGTGTCTGTTTTTCGAACCATTCATGGTTTCAGAATCAGGAAGACGAGATCTATCTGGTTGTTCAGGTTCGAAACTCTTTCGAACACTTTGAAATTTGAGCTATCATTGAAGTCCTAGATCAATATCTGAGCACTAGCATGCAAGTTAAGATGGATAGCGTGGAAGCTAGGATGAATGTCATGGATGTTAAGATGAATGGCATGAATGATAAGATGGAAGAAATGAAGATAAATTTGAATAAGTCGCTACAAGAAATGGTCACTAATGGTGAAAGGGTAGTAAAGGAAACTCATGATGAGAATAAAAGAAATTTTAATCATGATTTCATAGACTCTAATGTTGGATTGAAGACCCATCATATTCCAAAAATCGATACGAGGAAGTTTGATGGCAAGGATCCCAGAACATGGATACTATAGATGGAGCAATTTTTCGATCTCCATAATGTGCAAAACACACAAAAGGTATGTATTGCAACTTTATATTTGGAACCAAATCAATTTGTATGGTATTGATGGCTTTTCTCTCGTAAACAAATTGTCATTTGGGCAATTTTTACGGAAGAAATGATAGCACATCATGAGGATACAAAAAGAAACACTTTTTTTAGCCAATTGATTAATCTCAAACAAAAGGGTTCAATCATGGAGCACATTGAGGACTTCCAAAAATTGAACATAAGGGTAAAAGATATTCCAGAGGAGCATAGGGTTGATGTGTTCTTAGGGACTTTAAAGGATAATATCCAACATGAGGTTCACCTTTGGGAACATGATTCATTGGAGAAGACATTCAGGTTAGCAAGAAAAATGGAAAGTAAAATTATGGAAAAAGGGAAGCCTACCACTCACAACTCTAAAGATGGAAGTGTTGTTGTCCCTATCCTTCCACAACCTACAAGGTTGACACCACAACAATTGGAAGAAAAAAGAGTAAAAGGGATTTGTTACAGTTGTGATAGAAAATACACTAAAGGTCATAAGTGTGCTGAGAAGAAATTATTCTACATAGATTGTGAAGAGGATGAAGAAAAGGAAAAAGAAATGTAACAAGAAAAGGATATACTCTAGGAACAAACCCTAAATAAAGAAGAAATGAATCCCACCATATCTTGTAATGCATTTGCTGGAATTATCACTCCTCAAACTATCAAGATAGAAGGACATATCGAGAAGAAAAAGGTAATAGTGTTGATTGATTTGGGAAGTACCCATAATTTTATTCATTATAAGACAGCAAAAGAATTGAATTGCTTCCTATATCCAACACCAGAGTGTCAAGTGATGGTTGCAAGTGGATGAACCATAAATTGCTCTGGAAAGTGCCATAATATCAAGCTATCCATTGGAGAATATGTATTGAATAGGCGAATGCTCTCCATTCCAATGGGTGGTGCTGATGTTGTACTAGGAGTCCAATGGCTACAATCCTTGGGACAATAGCTTTTAATTTTCAAGAACTTTTCATGAAATTTTGTGCAGAAGGAAAGGAAATTGAATTAAGGGGTATTGAAGGGAAATCGGGAAAGATAATAAGCTCTAATGGTATGAAAAAGCTTCTAAAGAAGTAACAGTGAGGTGTAATTGCACAATTATGTTCGCTAGAGGTTCTCACATCGAAATCATCTATTTCTCTTGTTACACAGTAATTTGTCACCGTTTGTCGCCGTCCCTGTTACCCCTCTCCCGCATCTTGGAGGGCCCATTCCGGGACTTGTGAGAAGTGAAAAGACTTGAAACGACTTGCTTTATTTACCTCTAAACATGAGCTTCATATGCCCTTAAGACATCTCCTGCTCATTGCCCCTAAAAATAGCCCTTTTTGCATTAGCGCTAGTGCCCTGTGTTATGCCCGCGCCAATGGGGAAAATCCTAATGAAAGGGTGCGCCATTGGCACTCTGTCTCAGAGTCGCAATCACGCCAACCATGTTGGGCAAAGTTTTCAACCACTCAAACCTCCGAAGGTTCTGTCCACCTCATTCACCAAACTGATTCCAAGTTGAGTGAGGATGGTTTGGCTTCGAATCTCCTTGGATGGAA
>APFE031718389.1:260643-293613 GCA_000404065.3 Pinus taeda | reverse complement strand
GCCTCAAACTTCCTGATGAACTGCATATCAACACTAGGGCAAAAGTTCACTTTTATAACTTTAGACAGGCATCTAGAAACAACTAGAAGGCATTAGAAAAACCTAATTAAAAGTTAGAAGACAAATTAATAAAAAAAATTAAAAAAATCAAGTTGCATGTGGAAACGGCGTCGTACGGCCCAGAAACGCGTTTCCAGCCATACTGGCCACGTTTCCACCTCGAGAAACGTGCCAGTACGGCCATAAACACGTCTCTGGTCGTACCGTACATGTTTCCGCGTTTCGTTTCCGTTTCTGTACGGAAACTCCTCGCCTACCAGCGTTTCCTGCAACTTAGCATGTGATGCGCATTGTTGTAACAGTATTCACCCAAGTGCAGCCACCGTATCCACGCTCTCTGCTGCCCTGTCACATAGTTACGCAAGTAGCCCTCCAGCCACTTGTTAACTATCTCTGTCTGCCTGTTTGTCTAAGGGTGGTAACTAGTACTCAGGGTGAGCTCATTACCCACCAACCAGAATAGCACCTGCAAAATTCCACCCATGAACCTATTGTCCCGATCACTGACGATGGTCTTCGGGAGACCATGTAGCCGAAACACCCCCTGAAAAACAATTCGGCCACCTGTGAGGCCGAATACCGAGCTGGAATGGCGAAAAAGTGAGCATACTTTGTCAAGTAGCCCACCACTACATAGATGCAGTCTTTGCCCTGTATTGTGGGCAGCCCAGTAATGAAATCCATCAATATGCTCTCCCATTTCCCCTCTAGAATGGGAAGCAGCTACAATAAACTCGCAGGGTGTGTCTACTCTCCCTAGTTCCGCTGGCATGTATCACACTCCCGGATATGCCTCAGAACATCATCCTTGAGGCCCTTCCATGCAAAGTGCTCCTTGATGGTCTGATATGCCTTTGTGAACCCTTCGTGCCCTGCTAATGGTGAATCATGAGCAACCTGTAGAATCTTCTCCCTCAATAGGGAGTTGGGTGCCAAATAAATCCGGTCTCGGTAGTAGATCACCTCGTTAATCACCCTGATACCGAACATCTGTCACCAACCCATCAAGGACCTCACATGCAAACTTGTCCTTGGAGTCCTCCACTAATAACTACGCTCTCCAATCTGGGGCGATGCTCATCAAGGAAAGAGTGGTTGTCCTCTTGGACAATGTATCAACCACTACGTTGTGCTTCCCTTTGACATACTCAATGTCAAAGTCATATTCCTGTAGTTTGCTCACCCACTTCTATTGCCTCTCCTGCAGTTGTTTCTGCTCCAAAAAGACCCTGAGGTTGTTATGAACAGTCTTGACCTTAAACCTGTTCCCCACCAAACACTGCGTGAACTTGGCCAACGCATGCATGATGGCTAGCATCTCCTTATCACAGATGGAGTAAAGTAGCTCATGGGTGTTGATTTTGGGTAGCATTTGATGTGCCCTAGCTCCGAAATTTTGTGGAGGGGCTAGAACAAATGAGATCTCCAAGACCCATAAATTGTTTGGTCAAATTCCATCTTAAAATAATTAATATTTTTAATGGGGTACCTAAGTCTAAACTTAGGAAAATAAAAATATTAATGGGTATTAATGAAAATATGGGTGAGAAACTTCTGAGAGACGAGGATCAAGTCTAATTTCATCTTAGTCGTTGATTAGAGACTTCATCTAGGTCGTTGATTCATCAACAGGAAAAGTATAAGTGAAGGCTTGAGGGTCAGTTGGACAGACACCAAGTTGATCAGTTAGTTCGATTTTTCTAGGGCGAGGTTTGCTGAGAAAATCGAACTAGTGATCGGAGTTGTAGTGAGAGGGGCAAAAGCAGAGATTTGAATCGGAAAGGAGTTCTAAGCCAAAGAGTATCGGGCAGAGAGGCAGCAGTAGCATCAGAGAGGTAGCGCAGAGGCCTACGTAGCCCAGAAAGGGGCTCACGCAGTGCTGACACAGGCCAAGAGGGTCCCTTATAGTGGCAATGCAGGATATTCGTCAAAAGTTCGAGATTTTGTTGGAGAAGCAAGGTCCTGATCTAGGAGGGTTGAACAACAATCTTCCTCCAGAAAATCAATCCAACAAAAGGGGTGATGTAGTCTCCTAGAGGCAAGACACTGGCCCAAGCAGTGATTGCTCTGGGATTTCGCAGTGTTTGTCAGAGTCAGGCCACTCAGTAGATTAGTTGTGACTTGGAGAACAAGGTAAACCTCGTATGTATTTCTTGCTATCGTGATTTCTCTAAAAGGTTAGCCAGTGTGAGAGGCAACCTGTTGTACTCAGATTTTGTTTGCTTAATAATAAAAACCCTCTATCTGTCGCACCGGTTTTCCTGCATTGGGTTTTTCCGAGAACATGTTGACCAAAAAAACGATGTCCCTTGTGTGTTTGTCTCATCTATTGTTTCAGTTTATGATCTGTGCGTCAATGTAGTCTACAGTAGTGTTTTTCATCATTTTTTATAATTAAATAACTTGTTGAATGAAATAACAAGTAGGAGATGATAAACCAGTGACTGCAGTAGGATTTCTATTCGTATAGATTCAGAAATTTTCACATGGTATCAGAGCATTGCAGATCATAGGACACTGAAGCCATTAGCCGGGAGATCTAGCGAAACTGTTGCAGAGAAGCACTTGTCCCGAGTGACAGCATTGTTTTAGAGCCAGAGGAGCAGCTGAAGGAGTGACGCAGTGCCTGCGTCAGCATTCTGAGCTAGTGGAGGGTGACGCAGTACCCAAGAGGAGCTCACACATTGACTGCATCAGCTCTCTTGGCCAACGCAGAGCCTGAGAAGCACTGCTCAGTCAGTTGTCGGGGCAGGAGAAGCAGTGCAGATTCGATCTGTGGTGCTGGTGGGACACTGTTGCTGTTGGTGCAGAATAGTGTCTGAGGAGATAAAGCCAAGGTAGAGGGAGTCACTACCTTAGCAGATTTCTTGCCAAAGAAATTTAGATCCAAGTTTCCGAGCAGCAGCAAAGGAGAACTGGAGAGGAGTGATTCGACATTTGGCAAGAGGATTTCCATGAAGGAAATCAGGACTCAGAGGGATTCTGGAAAGAACTTGTTCCTTAGAGGATTTCTAGCACCAAAAAAACCCAAATCCGAGTCTTGTTGGGGCAGCAGTAAGAGAGGGAAAAGAGAACCTGTTCTACACTTGTTTGAGCAGAGATAGCAGTCAATGGACTCAGGGATTAGGATAGATTAGATGGAACATCCAAATTTTTCGTCTAGAAGGCCAGGATCCTGGCAATCTTGGACAAGAATCGCATCAAGGATTATGCTTTGAAAGTAGTTGTTGTACCGGTCGATGCTAATCCTCTCAAGAAATATGAGGAGGCTCAGGCAAAGGTGAAGTGCATGGTCTTAGACGGGGTCAAGGATCATGTGATCCCACATATTGCTGAAAAGGAAACAGCAAGGGAGATGTGGGAGGCCTTGACCACCTTGTATGAGGGAACTTCCGTCCAACGAAAGATGTTGCTTGAGAATCAGTTGAGGCAGTATCAGATGCAGAAAGGAGAAGAAATCAATCCCTTCCTTCTCAGGTTGCAAGGGATTCGAGACCAGCTAACTTCCATGGAGTCTACACCAGATCCTGAGTTCATGGTCAAGACTGCCCTGAATGAAATCACTAAAGACTGGGAGACCTTTGTCCAGAGCATCTTGGGCAGGGCTTCCTTCCCAGTTGGGAGGATATGTGGGCAACTCTTCAACAGGAAGAGATCAGGTGGTTAACCAAGACAGGAAGTAGTGGTAAAGGAGTCAGAATCAAGGAGGAGGAGGAGGAGGAGGAAGAGGAGGGTGCAGCTCTCGCATCATCGAGACAACAAGGGCAGCAAAAGAGGAAGAAAAAGGATATAACCAAAGTCAGATGCTTCAGGTGTGGGGAACTAGGGCATTTTGCCACTCAGTGCCCTCGGAAGAAGGGCAAGGAAGAGAAGTCTGACTCAAAGGATGCTCCAACGAAAGCTAACAAGAAGGGCGATGATGAGGATTGTGCCATGAGTGCTCATGCACCTCTAGAGAAGAGGTGGGGCGACATAGAGCTATAGTCAAGAGGACTATGCAAAAGGGGCAGGATCCTTGAGGTGCCCAAACTCTTGGATCACATATGGCTACAAGAGCCTTTAATAACAATAGCAGATTGACAGGAGTCAATTGGTGTGAGGGATGATGGAGCAACAGTGGTAGAGCTAGAGTGCCAAAATCTGAAGCAGCGCAGTAGAGTGTTGCAGCAGTGCAGGAGGCACATAGCAGATACAACAACAACACAGTAGCATCATAGGGTCAACATAGATTAGCAGCAGTGGTAGCTTCAACGTCAAGGGGCATCCAAACTGACTAGCATGTCAACTTTTGTGTGGATTTTTAGTTGCTTACTTCTCAACAACTGAGTTGCAGTGTAGCAGTTAGCAATGGCAGTGCTATGGGCAGCATGATGCAACGTATTGAGAGGGAGTTGTACAGATGCAACAGTGACAGTGATAGTGTCATGCGCAGCAGTGCAGTGGATGAAGAGTAGTAGGCCAAGCATCAGCAACATAGAGGACCGATGTTGTGGATCAGTGTGATACTTCTATTGGGAGGTATTTCTAGAGCACATTCCTCACTAAGAGGGAGTGTTGATTTTGGGTAGCATCTAATGTGCTCTAGCTCCGAAATTTTGTGGAGGGGCTAGAACACATGAGATCTCCAAGACCCAGAAATCGTTTGGTAAAATTCCACACGGATTGTATTTTATTAAAATAATTAATATTTTTAATGGAGTTCCTAGGTCTAAACTTAGGAAAATAAAAATATTAATGAGTATTAATGAAAATATGGGTGAGAAGCTTCTAAGATACGAGGATCAAGTCTAATTTAATATTAGTCGTTGATTAGAGACTTAATCTCGATTGTTGATTCATCAATAGGAAAAGTATAAGAGGAGGCTTGAGGGTCAGTTGGAGAGACACCAAGTTGATCAGTCAGTTCAATTTTTTTGGGGCGAGGTTTGCTGAGAAAATCGAACTAGTGATCTAAGTTACAGTGAGGGGTAGAAGCAGAGACTTGGATCGGAAAGGAGTTCCGAGCCAAAGAGTATCAGGCAAAGAGGCAGTAGTAGCATCAAAGAGGTAGTGCAGAGACCTACATAGCCCAGAACGGGGCTCACGCAATGCTGACGCAGGGCAAGAGGGTCTCTTGTAATGGCAGTGTAGGATATTCGTCAAAAGTTGGAGATTTTGTTGGAGAAGCGAGGTTCTGAGACGAGAGGGCTGAACAACAGTCTCCCTCCAGCAAATCGATCCAGCAAAAGGGGTGACGCAGTCTCCTAGAGGCAAGACATTGGCCTAAGCAGTGATTGTGCTGGGATTTCGCAGTGTTTGTTGGAGTCAAGTCACTAAGTGGATCAGTTGTGACTTGGAGAAAAAGGTAAACCCTTGTATGTATTTCTTGCTATCGTGATTTCTCTAAAAGGTTAGCCGGTGTGAGAGGCAACCTATTGCACTCAGATTTTGCTTGCTTAATAATACAAACCCTCTATCTGCTGCACCGGTTTTCCTGCATTGGGTTTTTCCGGGGACGTCTTATCCAAAAATAACGGTGTCCCTTGTGTGTTTGTCTCATCTATTGTTTCAGTTTATGATCTGTATATCAGTGTAGTCTGCAGTAGTGTTTTTCATCATTGTTTATAATTAAATAACCTATTGAACGAAATAACAAGTAGGAGATGATAAACCAGTGACTGTAGTAGGATTTCTGTTTGTATAGATTTAGAAATTTTCACAATGGGGCAGTAGCTTCCAACTCTCAAATGCTATGGGGTTACCCCTTGCATCAATACGCCCCCCACACCCACTCTTGATGCATCACGCTCCAACACGAAAGGCTGAGTGAAGACAGGAAGTGCCAGCGCCGAACAACTACTCATGACCTCCTTGAGGCGATCAAATGCCTCCCGCATTGTAGTGGTCCACTCAAAGGCCCCCTTCTTCGTCAAGTCTGTGAGGGTGCGCCAACTGGGAGAAGCCGGCCACGAACTTCCTATAATAAGTGCAAATGCCCACAAAAACCCTCAACTCGTTCACATTCCGGGGCTCTGGCCAATCCTAGATAGCCTTGATCTTCTCTTCATGTACTTTGAAACCATCATCCCCAATGATGTGCCTTAGGTAAAGCATCTCGATCAACCCAAACTCGCACTTGGACAGTTTGGCATAGCACTATTGCTCCTCTAGAATGTGCAGAATTGCCTCCAGGTGTTGCAAATGCTCTTCCCACCTCCGACTGTAAATTGGTATGTCATCAAAGAACACCAGCACAAACCTCCTCAACTGCCCACGAAACACATGGTTCATGCATGATTAGAATATCGCAGGTGTGTTGGTTAGCCTAAATGGCATAACCAGGGACTCGAAGTGCCCATAATGGCACCGAAATATTGTCTTCAGGACATCTTGGTCCCTCACCCAGATCTGATAGTACCCCGATCACAGATCAATCTTCGAGAAGAACTTAGCTCCGCTCAACTCATCCATCAACTCATCTATATAGGGAACGGGATAGCGGTTCTTCAGTGTCTTCTTATTGTGGGCCCTGTAATCAATGCACATCCGTAAGGACCTGTCCTTCTTCTTCACCAGCACAACTGATGAGGCAAAAGGGCTAGAGTTGGGCCTGATGTTCCCAAGTGCCAATAGCCTCATGGATGGCCCTCTCGATCTCATCCTGATAAGCCTTGGGATGTCAATAAGGGGTGGTGATGACGACCTGCACCCCTGGCTCCAACTCGATAGTGTGCTCAAACCCCCAGTCAGGTGGTTGACCTGGTGGTATGTCCCCAAACATCACTAGATACCTGTCAAGAATAGCCTATATCTCCGGATGGGGTGGCTTGGGCTTTCCCCCAGCCTCTGAGATCCCTAACTCCACATCCCACTCAATGTCTCCATGTCTCAGGTTAGCCTCCATCCTGTGGGCCGAAACAGTCTGTGGTGGGTATGAGTGCATCCCCCGAAGCAACATGGTCTTGCCATCTGACCCTACAAACTCCATCTCCAACTTCCTCAAGTCTGTTGTGACTCTGCCAAGCGTATAGAGCCACTAGACTCCCAACACTACGTTGGTGTCCGGTACATCCACCACAGAGAAATGATCTGTCATGGAGTAGTTCCCCATGGTCACTATCAAGTCTGGCACATAATGAGTGCACCGCTCCAACACCCTCCTGGTGAAATCATCATAGGCAGTTACTCTCATATGTCCCAACATGGTCAATCTGTCAAACCACCAATGGTGGGCTTCCCCTTCCAGATGCAACGTGGCAATCTTGATTGCCTCTACTTTTGTCATTTGGTTCAGCTAGAAGTAAACATCCAGCTTTTAGACCCATGCCTTGGTCGAGCTCTTAGAGGACCCATTGAAGGTTGGGAGAAATAGCCTCCCCACCATGCATTGAAAATTTGTCCCCTGCATGTAACCTCCTCCACTTTGTCCCTTGGGCCTATTATTGCCCTTCAATTCACAGAAATCTTTGAAAGTAATGACCCTCCCAAAATCAAGCCCATAAGACTGATACTCCAGGAAATAGTCCCCATAAGGTGCCTCTTCTTGCTTTTGTTACCAACCTGCTCCAGATTGTAGGAAAGTAGGAATGGTGGATCTAGGGGGTGTGTTCTGAATCAATGGCATGTTGGCATGGAGAGATGCATGGTGTTGTGAGGTGCTAGATCTTTCTCCATAGTGGAAATCCCCTTGGACTCCCTTACCCTTGTTGCCATTGCCATTTTGCTGGCCCATTCCTTCAATGTTTCGAGATAAATCCTGCACTGCCTTCAGTAGGAGTTGGGAAAACCCTTTCTCCTCCTCCCTTTTGTCTCCTTCATTTTCCCACATGTTGGTTTCTTCTACCTCTGATTCTATAGTCACAGGATAAGGGGTGATCTCTAACTGTCGTTCCTTGCTTCTATACCTCTACCTCCGGTATGTCACATTTTGCCTATCCTCCGATGTCATAGATTGTGCTACTCCCACAAGCTTTGCCAAGTCTATGAGCTCTGATACCACCTTAATATCCCTAAGGGAAAACTAACAGTAAATATGCCAAGCAAAATACACAAACACACCATGAAATCAAAACAAACAATCAGACCATGAATTTGCATCCAAAACTACATTATGTACTCATTTTATGAATGGAAAGAGGCGTACAACAAGGTTCTGGAATGAGTGCACCTGGGCTTGCTCTAGGAAGAGCTAGCAAAAGCCCAAAATGATCAATTATCATTGTCCCCCATGTTGGTTTCTTCTACCTCCAGTTTTGTAGTCACAGGATCAGGGGTGATCTCTAACTGTTGTTCCTTGCTTCTATACCTCTGCCTCTAGTATGTCACGTTCTGCCTATCCTTTGGTGCCATAGACTGTGTTGCTCCCACAAGTTGTGCCAAGTCTATGAGCTCTGATACCACTGTAATTCCCTAAGGGAAAATTAACAGTAAATATGCAAAGCAAAATAGACAAACACGCCATGAAATCAAAACAAACAATCAAACCACGAATTTGCATCCAAAACTACACTGTGTACTCATTTTATTAATGGAAAGAGGTGTACAACAAGGTCTTGGAATAAGCGCACCTGGGCTTGCTCTAAACAAGCTAGCAAAAGCCCAAAATGATCAATGAATCACCCTCCTCCAATCTATTGCAAATTTGACCCAAGTGTTGCAATGTAAATACCCAGAAATGATGATGCTGCCTAAAATGATCTGCTGCTAGAGCCCTCTCCGTTGCTCAGAAAATTCTGAGAAGTTAATCTTTGCCTCTACTTAAGAAACCTAGAATAACCCACGTTTGGCCAAAGCTTGACCTCGAAAATTTGACCCTCTTGGGATTGACTGGCTCTCCTGCTGGGCAAATCGATCCACCTGAAGATTATGCTGTTGAATGCTCCAAAAATGACTGCAAATCCTGTTAGAAGGCTCCCTAGGCCTTCCCTACAAGTTTCCTCCACAAACTCCCCTCACTCCTTAACTTCCCGGAGTGACTCTAGCTAAAACTGCACAATCCCTGCGTTGTTGTGGATTTCCCTGCTACTGTAACTCGACTTGTTGTTGCTGGTACGAATCAAACAAAGAAAAAAAAAAAAAAAAACATTTTTTAAGCTTGCCTGTGCATGTACAAATCGCATGAAACTAGTCCTGAACCGGCCAGTTCAATGAAATAGGTTGATCTTATATAGAACCAACCTATTCCGGTTGTGAAGCCCGAACCAGAACGGTTTTGGACCTAAACCAGTCAGACCAGCCAACTCCAGTCCGATTCCGATAACACTACCTGTAATTCCTTGCAAGCTCTCAGGGTGATAAGCGAGTTGTCTGAGAGGATGATCGAATTCTATCTTAGTGTTTGTCTTAAATCTTCCTATGAATTACTTCAGAACTCCTCCAAAATCTGTCTCAGGGGGCATTGTATTGTCTCAGGGAGTTTCAGCTTGCCACAGACTCTATCCAGTACTTCAAATATCGTCAAGGAGAGCTCGATTTCTTCTTGAATGATCTTCGTCGCTGTTCAGAAAGCCTTTATTGTTGGTCTTCCTTAGAATAATTTTGCATAGTCTCAACCTCAGAGTCCCATCTACCTCGAGAAATTCGTCACTTTTTTTCCTTAGAATAGATTCATATAGCCTCAAGATAATTTCAATTGTCTTTGCTTCAGATCTCTCGCCAAAACTTCATTGTTCTTTAGTTAGATAATTTCGCTAGGGAACTTCAATAGAAGTAATCATCCAAATCGACTGCAAAGACCCTGAAGTGCCTAAGGAAGGCCCACTGAGATTGCCTCAAGAAGGTTGAATTGCCATAGAGAGGGGGTTGAGTTCTCCCTCAGGGAGGCTCCAATACCATAAAGAGGGGTCGAGTTATGCCTCAGGGAGATTGAAGTGCCACAAAGGGGGGGGCGAGCTCTGCCTTAGGCATAGGTCATAGGGCCTGTTACCACTCAAACCAGCAGGGAACCTAAAGGGGTTCCAAGGAGAACAACTGCTAGGTTCAGGGCAATGGTGGAGGCTTAGCCCACTATCACCACAACTAAGTCTCCTCGCTCTTTACGAACTTACACCGATGGGAGGAGTCCCAGTAGTGTAGGGATCACTTGTAAAGTATACGTCAAGGAATAGGTAGAAGGTGACCCTAGAAACCCCTTTCCCGAGGATGGAGTGAAGAATGGAACTTGCTTTCTCTTTAAGCAAGGTTCTTGGTCTTCCAATGGTAAGGGGTGAGGAATGGAGGGTTGGGGGAGAAGGAATAGACTTACAAACAAGGTTCTCAATCCCTATAATCCTTGGGAAACTTGGATTCCCAAATGGTCCTTGACAATCTTTGTTGAGAAGTGGGACCACATAGGGCCAAGTGGACCTAGCCCAAGTACGAGGATGGAATGCAGCAACCAATGATGTTGCTATCTTAAACAAGGTGAAGGGAAAAGACCAAACAAGAATATTTACTTCAAAAGGTTGAATTGATCCTATTGAGGTCTAGCCTTGGGGATGCCTAGGCAAAATTCAATCCTAGAGCTAGCGCTTGGGATTCCCGGAGATTCCACATTTAGAATTGCCTCAAATTTGGAGGAGAGGGAGGGGATTCATCAACACAGTAGCCTGTAGGAGATCGAAGTTTTTCCTTGGGTCAATTCCCGGGAAATTGATGCCCTAGGTGACCTTTGAGAGCTAGACCTGGGAAAAAGTGATAAAAAGTGAAAAAGGTGAAGGGGATGACCACCCTTTTTCAGGGATCAATGCCTAATTCACTTGGGGATATGGAGTCAAGGATGATGATGAGTAAAAACTTGGTTTCTTGATCAAGGAGGCCCAGAAAGTCAGCTTCATCCAATGTTGAGAGAAAGAAAAGAAAAGTGACCTTCAAGCATTTATACTTCAAAGCAACGATGCAAGCTTATCGAGACAGAAAATCTCAAAGGACATTTCATTCATATAACATTGACCCATACATTAAATTAGCTAAAACATGCTCAATTCCACATTTCAATCATGCAGCAACTAGCCCTAGTTTTAGCAGTATACGACAACAAGAATAATAACATCAAAATTTACTTACAACATTATATAGTATATCCAACCAGCATTATGTTTACAAGACAAAGCTCCAAGACAAGATAAATAGCCCAAATCCATACATCAAAATTCATCCATCTCCAAAAAATATCCTCCAAGGAAAAAATGTGAAGTTCCTTATATTAGAAAGATCCCAATTCAAGTGATGATACAAATGAATGTATCTAACATCAATATATAGCCTCCTAAGGAGTTTGAAATAGCCTATGGGCCTATATTAGCCCCTAATGATAAAATAATGTGCAGATAAAACCCCTATTGGTGACAAGCCCACCAAACTAGCTCACAAGTGGAAAAATAAGCCTCACAAAGGGCCAAATAATAATATGTACATGTCGTGGGGCCCCCCAAAGGCCTAATAATGTCCTGAAGTGCCATACTGAGGAATAAATTCCTCGGAATATGATGGACAAGGGGGTGGCCCCTTGTTCTCCAAGTAGTAGATTTGTGGTGCTCCTAGTGGGTCTAAGGGCACATAAATGACCCCATGGGTCTCCATATGAATCAGAGATGCCTGTAGATCCTCTACAAGGGTCCGAGTGGTGGAATGAATGTTGGCACAACATCGTACAAGTCTTAGGACACCTGCCAAGAGTGTGGGACTGCTGTGGGGGTCTGCTGAGCACAATGTACCAAGCATATCACCATCATCCCAAAAGTGGATCACTAGTAGTCTCTGAGCATCGATGAAGATTCGTGGAGTGTTGTCTGCTGCTATGGAGGCCAATGGCTCTCTATGCACACCCTATATGTGCCAATGTAGACCTCTGGGGTTAGGATCCCATATAGGGAGACCAAACCCAAATGGAAACCACCTGTAATCCTGCATGAGATCGAATGTGTCTCCTAGGCTTCCAGTGCAAATCATTAAAATAATTGGGTAAAAGAGTTTACGAATCATGGATAACAAAGTGAGCACTTCATAATGACATGCCCTTCCATGGTGGGCTTTGGCATGTGCTAATCTCTCCAAGCTCCAAAGGGGGTTAACCAAGTACCTTATTAGGCGATTTCATCCATTAAAAAGGATAGTATGTCCAAGGTACATCCCACTAATGGGGGCAGCAAGCGATAAATAAGTGCAATGGAGTAGGGAATGGGAGGGGCAATCTTGGGCCACATATTGGGGCATAGGGGTAGCTAGATAACAGGAAGCCCATCCCTGGGTATGTAATGTGTAGGAGGAAGCAATCGTGATACATGAGGTTCCCTGACCTTGATTTTCCCACCCTTCTTTATATGCCTTTTTCCTTTTATGAATTTTCTTTAATTAACTACTCGGGGCTCAAAGGACAAGAGCATGATGTGTAAGATATAGCAGCGACTACCCCTTTTAGGTAGGGTGATTCATTGCCCTCCAAGGGTTGGGACAATCATGGGTTCCTGAATGATAAAGGAGGCTCATCTAGGGCCTATTGAACCAGCGTGATGGCCATGGATTGGGGTAGAGCTCACGCATTGGCTTTTGCCCACATGCTAATTATTTTGTCCTAACTATCTTTTGCATTTTGTGGTATAATTTCCTGTTAAATGTGGCCAATTATGCTCTTTTTTCTTTTTCTTTTAATTGCCTCAACCTCCGGGGCATCATTCTAGGCCTGACCCAAGGTGGGGGCAAAGGGATAGGGAGGCTAGCCCTATGTGGACCCAAAATGGAAATGTGAACCCAGGTGGGAGAAATGATGAATGGGGTATAGCGAGTGGAAAGGGAGTAATATATGCGAGCAAAGGAACGGGACCACGCACCCAAAGTCCGGGTTTCCCAAGTAGTACCACCCTAGAACCAAATGGTCAATAAAGGAGATACCACGGGACTAAGATCCAAGGGTAGCAACCAAAATAGATCAAGGGGGCAAGAGCACAAACTAAGCCCACCCTTTCCACCAAATCCCTCCATCAATCCATACCTAGAAGTATCCATGATAAGTAAACCCAATACTCAATTACTAAATGGAAAGACATACCTTTAGATTCGGGAGGCCCACCTTCAAAAATACGACCAATACAGGATGGTGAGGGACCACATGGTTGGCTCAGGTGGCAGAGAACTGGCACAACGAGCTAGTAGGAGGCTGCAAGGGGCTATTGGCTGCCAACTGATGCTCATCATAGAGAAAAATTTAACCTGTGGATATCACCCACGAAGTGGTGGGTAACAGGGCCAAACTGGCCTTAGAATGTTAAAATTGGCAACTAGGGCCAAATTCCACTTTGGATAACTCATTTGATCAAGATGCTGATTTCATTGAATTCCTCTTTTTGAGAGGACCAAAATCGACCTAAATATCATCAAATCTGGACAAGGGAAAGTATATTTTTGAATTATGAGCCCACATGTGCATATTTGATCAGGGCCGAAGCTCACGCGTATTTTTCTAGGGTTTTGTTTCTAAGTCGCAAGCTTTCCAAAGGACAGATTCGACTGGTTGTTGGATTGTAGGCTCAAGGGAGCGACTAAATGCTCCCAGTCACTCGCATGCCCACTTCCTCCATGCCACTGGGACCTAAAGTTGTATTTTTCTGTTGACCGAAATTTTTGCTCGTTGACCACAGACATTGACAGTTCATTACAAGCTTCTGAATCAGGGTTTTTGAGTATGAACTAGTTGGATTCATCTCATGGATATTGTTTATTTGATTTTTGCTAAATAGTTGAATGGATGAAAATATGGATCATTGTACTCTCTTTTGTTGAATCATTCAATGACAATCTAATAAGAAGAAGAATTTGAAAGGGTTTTCCCCATAGTGGGTTTTGCCTTGGTCTCCGATCAATCCTGATGTCTCTATGTGTGAATGTTTTTCTTCTATTGTTCCTTTATGTTCTGCTGCATTAATGATGATGATATTGTTCTTTCTACATAGTTGCATATGTTGTTGAATAATAATGTGAATCTAAATAATGTTATGATGTTCTGGAGTGAATTTAATGTGTAAATGAAGAAATGCAATTGTCAAAGCAAAGAATATATAGCCCTAAGAAAAATTAACATGGAATCAGAGTTGGGCTGAAGAAAAGTCATTGAAGATCACCCTTATGAAGACACCTTTGATGGAAGCATGAGAAAATGGAGGAGACCTAAAAGAATTCTAGGGTTTGAAGGAAACCCTAGGCAATTTGTGTATTAGGGCTTGATGGATATTATGAGGTTAGGGTTTGAGAGAAACCCTGGATTACGGCAAAGATTTGAGATATGAAATCTAGAAAGCCTAGCATGGTCAATGTGAAGACAGATTTGATGAAGCCCAAGACGGGGTAGTCTCTATTAGGCCTGGTTGTTGATAAAGTAGGTAGAAATATTGATGGATAATAGACAGTGATGGCCCTTGAAAGCTGTTTCAAGAAGAAGATGATCACCTCTCATGGAAGATAAGTATATTTTAATTTATGGTGCTCCTTTATTGATCTAATTATCGTTTTGATTATTACTTATACTTCCTGCATGTATATGTGAGTATTTGGATACCTCTAACTTCTTAATGAGGTGTAATAAGTGGATCCTTCTTGAGGATCATCTGAAATGCAGGAAAATATGTCTAGTGCAAGAAGAGAAGAGCTACAATTTTCCATGACAAAGAAGTTGACAAAGTGCTCATGCTGCGAATGTCAAATAAGGAGGTGCACAGGTATCTGAATACTACAAGGTATGTATGGTGTATTGTTTCAATGTTACATCTCAATTGCAATATTGGATGGCAAGGTAAGCCATAAGATATGATGAGTATATCACCTTCACAAATGGCTCATGTATGCATATGAAAGTAAGTTTGATTCATGGTACGTATGATGAGATGGTGCACTTGGTATTGGACAAGTATCTTACATTCTATTAAGTAATGATGCTTGAAAATGATTTAGAACTTTGACTTGATCTTGAGATATGTTTTGGACTATAGATCTCACTGTGATAGCAAACTTGGGTTTTGACCTAATGACTAATGATTTGATTTGATTTGATTTGATGATTGATGATTTGCCTTGATAACAATGCTATATGGGCATAGTGACTTTCAGTGACTTATATTGGTATTCAATAGATATTCTTTGTTGACATCATTAGCTTTGACACATTGATTGAAGTATAAATAGTTGTGATTCAGTATGCAACAATCTTACTATGAATGGATGAAACTTGTATGAATGAAACTTATATGACTTGTCCTTGATGTATCAATTCATATTTAGTAGCAAAAATGATTCATGCTATGATCATAAGTATGGCTTGATAAAGTTTGATTGATAGTGTTGTAACTTGACATTTGGATATGAGCTCTACCAGTCATCTGGTCGAAAGAATTTGTTGAAGTGATATTGATGAGTTTGATATTAGTTTTGATCTAGCATCTAAACTTTGAAAAGTTGACTTAGTTGACTTGATTGCAAAGTATTGATTTGTGTAAGGCTAAACATATTTCTTTGGTCAAGTGTTATGTTTGTAGAAAGCATTGTATGAAGCAAGCTCCCCTATCCTGATATGTCCGCATTGACAGTTTTATGGTGAAACCAAGATGATGTGTCGATCCAAACCTCTACTTCAAAAGTGGTCCAAGGTATGGCTTTGATTTTGGTTTTATATACTGATGGTCTATTCTTAACAGGAAATGAGCCTCTAATGATCAAAGTAAGAGGGAGATGGCCTCTGAAGTTCGAAATGAAGAATCATGGCATGATGTATTACGTCTCGAAGTTGGGAAAATAAAATCTATATAGTGAAGCTATTAAAGAAAGTGGAAATGCAAATCCTTGGACACTCCGATCAAATTTCAAGTAGTTATGAAAAGATATTGTTGAACCTATCTTGGCAACCGATAGTTGATTGAACCATTGATGTTCCATGTGAACACCCATCCGTATATTCTGAGTCAATGCATGATTGAGCCGCTTCATACACATTGAGTTACCGTCGAGCTCAGTTCGAGATATTTGCATGAGTTGATCTATTTTTGGTCTGAGACATTCTTTTTATGGTATGTGATTGCATGGATGTACTGATGTTGTTTGGGATATTTGTTGATGAGATAAGCACATTTGCGTGTTGCCTTAGTATGATATTTGTCTTGATATTTTGGATGAGAAGCTTGTATCTTTAAGCACAACAGGGGTTGAGTACGATGTTACTAGCATGGCTAGTTGTGAGGCAGGATCAAGAAGCTCTTTGAAGAGATGTTTGAGTAGGTTTTGGATATGACATAGATACATTGCGATGACAAAGAGTGGGAACCAATTGGAAAAGAATCTTGTATATATCTGGGACTGAGATGCCTTCATATATTGAGACAGTGTTGCTCTACGAAACAAGCTTAGGTTTGTGATTGCTGCCTCTGTGAGAAGGATGATGAATATGGTATCATTTTTGTGATATATATATATATATATATATATATTATATTTTATATATATATATATTATTGTTCTAATATGATATTTGATTTGATGTCCTGTATGAATAAGAGACAGTTGCTATTGAGACATGATGATTAACAGACATGAGCACGATGATATGTTGTTGATCTACAGAGAGCATCGTTGATCGAGGACACTGAGCTAGCTCTTCCCCCTGTTTGAGCTCCTAGGGTGTGGAACTGAGATGGAGGGCTCTTGGGGTTGAGGGATCTCTGGACAGTGGGGTCGTAGATGTTGCTCCCCAATCTATTACCCATAGGGTTGGAGATGTTTCTCCCCTATCTTGGTCTTTGCAAAGTATACCCCAATTGGCATCATACCCACAAGTCAGGCTTGTTGGGATTGTCCCTCCCCGTCTAGCCAATGGGTTGAGGAGACTTGGGGCATGTGATCCTTACCTGTTGGTAAGTCAGGTATCTAGCCCAAGCTCGGATTATGATGCAGGTGTTCTACCACATGACTCTTGAGGTTCATTGTTGGGAAGATTGGTATGCAATAGGATGGGTTGAGATGTGCTCCCCGATATCACCTATTGCTCGATATAGGGTTGTAGATGTTTAGGCCCCCCATGAGATTCTGGGTTGAGAATAAGCGCCCCGAAGTTGTTCCAAATTGAGCTAAGCTCTTCAATGTTGATGTGAGTCGTAGATTTGGCTCCCCAGTTATGTTTCCTGAGTGGTAGCATTGGGCTCCCTGCTGACAGAGATTCTGAGTGGTAGTAGTGGCTTCCGATGGATAGAAGGTGGTAGATTAAGCTCCCCTCCGATGTCAAATTCTTCTTCTTTTAGATTCGCAAATGCTCAGCATATGAGCAAGGACAATCAAGATATAAGTAGGAATAAGCAAGAGATGAATACAAATGAACAGTTATGATAAGTGATGATGAGATACTTGAGATTGGATATGATTTGATGATAGGATACACATGACATGATGCAGGTGGAATTCTCCCGAGTTGAGAGGGAGTGTTAAAATTGGCAACGAGAGCCAAATTCCACTTTGGACATCTCATTTGACCGAGATGATGATTGCATTGAATTCCTCTTTTTGAGAGGACCAAAATCAACCTAAAGATCATCAAATTTGGAAAAGGGAAAGTATATTTTTGAATTATGAGCCATGTGCATATTTGATCAGGTCGGCCCTAAAGCAAACTGGACACCCTTGGATGGCTATAAATACAAGTGACCTCTACCTCATTTGGACATCATCATGGATCATTCTTCTATTCTCTTTCTTCTTTCTTGGCTCGCTCAGGTCTGAGGTAGGTTCACGGAATGGGTTCGCTCTAAGGTGAAATTACAGGGTCCGAAGCTCGCACGTATGTTTCTAGGGTTTTGTTTCTCAATCGCAGGCTTTCCAAAGGACAGATTCGACTGGTCGCTAGCTTGCATGCTCAAGGGAGCGACTGAAAGCTCCCAGTCGCTTGCATGCCCACTTCCTCCCTGTGACTGGGACCTAAAGTTGTATTTCTCTGTTCACTAAAGTTTTTGCTTGTTGATCACAAAGTTCAGCAGTTGACCGCAAACAGTGACAGTTCATTACAGGCTTCTGAATCAAAGTTTTTGAGTATGAGCATGGTTGGGTTCATCTAATCGATATTGTTTAATTGATTTTTGCTAGATAGTTGTATGGATGAAGATATGGATTATTGTGCTCTCTTTTGTTGAATCATTCAATGACAATCTAATAAGAAGAAGAATTTGAAAGGGTTTTGCCCATAATGGGTTTTGCCTTGGTCCCCGACCAATCCTAGTGTCTCTATGTCTAAATGTTTTTCTTCTATCATTCCATTATGTTCCGTTGCATTGATGACGATGATATTGTTCTTTTACATAGTTGCATATGTTGTTGAATAATGATGTAAATTTGAATAATGTTATATGATGTTATGGGGTGAATTTAAAGTGTAAATGAAGAAATGAAATTATCAAAAAAGAACAATATAGCCCTAAGAGAAATTAACATAGAACAATCCACCAAGAATTTTCCTAGAATGAATCCACAATTTTGCTACAGAAAAAAAAACTGCCTCAAGGAAGGGAGCACCAATATTCGCTTTTTGCGCCAAAAAAAGAGAAAATATTCAATTCTCAAACCAAACAAAACAATTCCAATGATCTGTGCCAGAAAATGAAAAAGGGTGACTACGTAAGGTGGGATCACCTCCATCGAAACTAGTTAGGAATAGAAAAGGGGTCTTAAAACCCTCAAAGCCTCAGACACAAAGAAAATAGAGGTAAATTGATCCAATCCAATGATCATAATTTGATTCCAACTCTCCGCTATTTATAGATTTCTCCATGGGCTCCCAAATGTAAAGAGTTGTGGATGCAACCCCAAATTTTGGGTTTCTTTCCCCAATCAACCCAACTTTTACACAATGTTGCCCCAACATTAGAAGAATTGGGTTTTTACCCCTTTATCAAGACTATAGCTTACGGGGCTAAATAGGCTATTTCGACCCTCAGGCCAATTAATTCATAGGGGCCATTATAGAGAACTGCACGGTTCTGTTGATTCTGACATTCATATTGGTGGCCATTTCGCCACCAAGTCTATTGCTCATAAAATATTAAGGGTTGGTTACTATTGGCCCTCAATCTTTAGAGACTATTATAAGTTTGTTCAAAGTTGTGAGCAATGTTAGAGGTCTTCAAATAGAGAGAAGTTACATGCTTACCTTTGTAGCCTATCATACCTCATTTTCCTTTCTCAAAATGGGGTCTAGACTTCATTGGACCTATCAGCCCTTCTTTGTATACTAGACACATTTTCGTTCTTACAACCACTAACTACTTCACAAAGTGGACATAGGTTGATCCTCTCAAGAATGCCAAAGATGAACAAGTTATTGTTTTGTTACAAATAATATTTTCTCAAGGTTTAGTCTACCTATTGAAATAGTTTCTGATAACATACCTACATTTATATCTGCAAAATTCACTCAATTTTGTACCAACTAATGGTTAGACACTATACTTCCTCGACTTATTACCCAAGGGGTATGGTCAAGCTTAATCCACCAACAAGAATCTGATGAAAATGTTGAAAAATATTATTAATGACAAGCCTAGGCAATGGCATTCTCTTGTGAACTTTGCTTTATGGGTTGATCGAACTACTGCTAAGTCTAACACTGGACTTTCCCCATTCCAATTGCTTTATGGCGAAGAGGCCATTATACCTGTCGAATTGGAACTAACTTCCCTTCAACTTGTGAAGCACTCATCGGTTAAAACTTAAAACCCATTCTCCTCTGTTTGTTTTGGTAGCAACAGACATGTGTTATAGTCTCTATGGTGTCTAAGAGGCTACGGAACACAAGAAGATAAATATCTCCAAGGCCCAAAAAACGTTTCTAAGGAAAATGCCTTAATTAGATTAATTAGCCAATTATTAATTATTTTCCTAGGTCTAACTTTAGGAAAATTGGTCAATTAAATCAAATTAATTGAGGTAAATTCATTTTGCTCTAGAGACTTCCGGAAAAGTCACTTGATGGAATAAAGATGATCTTAGCCATCGATTGTGATTAGATCATGGCCATTGGTTGCTCAACGAGAGATTATAAGAGCAAATCGATGGGTCACTTGAAGACACATTAAGGAGTTCGACCTACCCAATTGCAGTAATTAGCAAGGGCACAGTTTGAACGAGGGAGACACCAGCAGAAGGGTTTCAACAGAGAAGATTGGGGAGAAAATTTTCGCGGGAATTTTCTTACTAATTTCTAGTTTCTAGTGGGAGGAAAGAGATTGATTTCATCAACAGAAGAGGAGGTTGAATTCAGTGATGCGAGTAGCCAGTTAGCCAGTGCGAGTGACAGAGAGGAGTTTGTTTCTGTTTGCCAGTGTCAGATCTATCATCGGGAGGCAAAGCGAGTGGGTCAGACGAGGTGTTGGAGGTAGTTTTACTTGAAGAAGAATTTTCCCAGAGGCAGTGCGAATTTTAGGAGTAACTAGTGCGAGTTGCCTGGAGGAGTGCTAGTTGTCAAAGGAGGTAGAATACATCCGCAGAGGGAGACTTTTGTGTTTCCAGATCACTTTAGTAAAGAGAAAAATATTTGTCGAAGCTTTGTCAATGAAAGACAAGCATATTGTAATTCTCAATTTTTGCTAAAGAATTAATAATAAAACCCTCATATGCAGAACTGGTTTTCCCCACACTGCGTTTTTCTAGGGATAATTTGTCCAAAAATGTTGTGTCAATTATTTGTGTGTGCACTATTTCTCTGTTCATGTCATTATTTGTGAAAATTGCTGTGGTGATTTAATCATTATTTGTCGTAATTAAATTTCTAAAGACAAATAATCTCTAGTAGATGGAAGATTAAATCCCAGTTGTTGCAATTAAGGAAATTTCACATGGTATCAAAGTTGATCAACGCAGAGGCTTTGTAGGAATAAATCAATGTAGGGCGTAAGAAGAGAAAAGTTGAGGGTTTATAACCTAGTTTATTATTCTCTAGTTTTATTTTTTGAGTTTTGTATATTGCTAGATTTTCAGAGATGGCCGCAACAGGTTTGAGAGATCAGGACAGATTGGATGAAGCCTCTAATTTTGGTTTGTGGAAAGCTAGAATGAAATTCCTATTGGATGAGTATGTACTGAATGAGTATGCAGAGAGTGTTATAGCCATACCAACAGATCCACAACAGTGGACCAACTACAAAAAGGAGAATGCCAAAGCAAAGAGCATTATCCTTGATGGAGTCAAGGACCATATTGTTCCACATATCATAAAGAAGGATACAACGAAGCAGATGTGGGATGAGATTGTCAATCTGTACCACAATCCTACAGAGAATAGGAAGTTGATTCTTCAAGAAAATTTGAGGAAAATCAAGATGTTGAGAAATCTAGGGCAGCTAGGTTAGGTGATTTCTCTTACTTTGATAATTGCTTGTGATGTATTTTTACTTAACTTAATTAGCTTCTTCTTTCTCTTGATTATATTTAGTGTTCTTATCATCAAAAAGCTACCAAATCATAAAGAACAATGAGAGAAGAAGACACAATATGTGGGCAATCAGCTAGGGCCATAACATCTCCTCTTGAGAGGAAAACCCACAAGAATTCTTTTCTTCTTATAGAATCTTCGAATGACGAATTCCAAGACTTAAGACCCTTGACAAAGACCCCCTAAGACCAAGTCAACCTTTCTCCTTAATGAGCTTTCTTTCCAGCAATTTTGACCCCAACAACTTCTTTAGCAACTTTGACCCCAGCAGTTTCTTCTGCAATTTCGACCCCAAAACTTTCTTCCGCAACTTCGACCCTAGTAGTTTCTTCTACAACTTCGACCCCAACAGTTTCTTTTGTAAATTCGACCCCAACAACTTTCCAACAATTCGACTTGCCCAACAACTTTATAGTACTTCGTCTTGCCCAGCAACTTTCTAGCACTTTGACTTGCCCAACAACTTTCTAGCACTTCGATTTTCCTAGCAACTTTCTAGCACTTCGACCTACCCAACAACTTTCCAGAACCTCAACTTTCCCAACAACTTTTTGGCAACTCAACTTTGCACAACAACTTTAGAAACCCTAATACAAGAGAGGGAGAGATCCAAAAACTTCGATCTTGCTTTTCTTCTTCTTATCCTTGATTTTCGTCCTTTTCCAACTTCTTTCTTGAGGAGATAGAACTTGCTTGAGGTGTGTCCAAATGAGGCTAAGTTCCTTCTTATATATAGGCTTTCCAGGGATATGAATTGCTTCCTTGAGGCCGACTTGCTTGAGGCACCATGACAAAGTCTTGGAGGGTCTTTGACTCTAATTTAACTCAAATCATTTTTTCTTTATATATGACATGCCCAAAATGGTCTTTCATACATGACAATGACTCTTGTGACTTGTTGACTCAAAGACAAGCCCTAGAAGCAGTTAATGGGTGCTTGACCTAAAAACAAATTTCCTTTGAGCATGAAACCCATGCCTCAAGAATGACTATCATAAATTTACTTTTCTCTTTACAATAAATACATAAAATCATGATTACATATGTCATTATGAAGACCGAACCTAGTTAAATATTTCAACACTCCCTCTTAACTAGGGAGGTATTCATAATCCATACAAGGTACTTGGTCATTCTCAAACTAAAGAATTCTCATAACAAGAGTTGGATTGGTAAGCCATGTCATAAGCTATCTTATCAACTTATACCAGAGCATCTTGTCATACCAACCAGCATTGCCACATATCAAGGCCTTGACTAACAGCTCTATCTCTCCATAATTTCAGAGCACAAGGCTGGCGAGACCAATGACTGACAGACACCATCATCATTGTCTCTTAAGGCACATACTCAACTCGGGTGTTCACGGGGTATGTCCTTTTAGGATAATTCCTATCTTGGAATAACACATCCTCAAGGAATTCCCTCTTCGACTTCTCTTACATCTTAGATTCCCTACCACATCCTCAAAGAGTATCGGAATCAATCTCAGATGCTTAACCAATCCTCCATTCTTTCTTCACAATATGGAAACAAGAATGATGTGTCTATCTCTCCTCATGGCCTTCACTAAGATTCACGGTTGTTAGCCCTGGTCTAGTGCATGACACATGAAGTAGAGAACCAAATCTATCACTCCCTCTTAACCAGGGAGGACCAACTCATTCTTATAAAAGGAATATAGTCATGTCATCCTTTTCATCAGAAAGTGGTCTTCCAGTCCACATATGGCTTCTCTTCGTACAGCTACCTCCTCCAAGTCATGTTTCCTTCAGGATCTTCCATCCAACCACATGAGTGCTAGTTGTAGGTGACAACTACAACTCCCTTTCAATAGCCATGTATCAACCCATCCAGAAGTTGCTCAAAAATAAAAAATGAACATCAAATCAAAGTTACCTTTTGTGAAGACCTTTCATCATGACATTTGCTTCTTGCAACATCAACATCCTACACATTCATAAATATATCTCCAAGACTTTCAATGTCAAAGGTCTCTTTTCTTTACAGACTTTATCAAAGTCTTCATATCCCTTCTATGGAGATATCATAGCCAATTCTTTTAGTCATTGTACGTTGATCACTTATCTTATCTTACATGACCATAGTTGCATCTTTCACAGATTCTCCTTCCTTTCTTCACATATTGTTCCCTAGGAACTTCCATACACAGTTCCTTCATCTTGTCAACTACCTCATATTCCATATGAGGACATATTATGTTGACTTCATTTTATCAATATGTGAACTAGTTCAAGGTATAAGCCTTCATGCATCTTTCTAAAGGAAGAGATCCTTTCTTTTCGATCATGCTCATGAGATAGAGCATTTACCCATGTTATTTGCAACTATATGATGCCATGACTTAATTTATCAAATACATGCATACATACCTCTTTTCTCCTTTTGGTCATCTAGACCTCCTTTGGCAGCTTCCTTTCCTTGCTTGAAAGTACTTGACATGATGTATTCCTTTGTCATCATATCATCATCTTTCTAAACAAAAGATCCCACACAAGGTGGAATGTAGAACACCAGTGAAACACTTGTTTTTTCTAAGTAGAAGTGAACCTTCTAATGAAGATTCCAATGGAGGATCTTGATTGTCCTCATCCCTGCAAATGCTCCTTCCTATAGATGGTGTATGATGATTTCTTTCTATGCTAGATGACTTTCTTCCAATCATATGACTACTTCGGTATGAACTATTATCATTATGACTATGAGAACCATGTAGACTTTTACTTCAGCAATCCTTTCAAGCTTCTATAATAATGCCATAAGCTCTTTCTCCAATCATATGCATCTAATATGATGCCATCTCCTAATATGATGCACGTTATCGTACTTACAATGCTTCTCATCTTGAGAGTAATCTCTTAATCATAGTAGAGGCCTTGTCACCTTCTGCATTTCCTTGCTATGTACCTGAGAGACGTTAATAGTGAATATCTATTGCTTCCTTCATAGATTTCTTCTCATCATGTTCTTCTACTCCTTCAGTGACATGGGCTTCAATTATTTCTTTCCTTTTCTTGTTGTCCTTTTTGATTTTCGGACAATCTCTCTTGAAATGCCCATATTCCTCACCAATGTTGCACAAAATGCCCCACCCTGAAGGATCCAAACCGGCAACCGCGTCCCATATAGATCTGTGGGGTATCAGTTGTCGAATCCGCAATTGGGAAATCCAAAACAACAGATCGGGTTGGCAAAGATAGTTTTGGAAATTCAAAACCATGCCAACCTGATCTGTAGTTCTGGATTTCCAAACCGCAGATCCGCGACGGATCGAACACGGATCCCAAGCGAATCCGAAGGGAGACTGGTGGTTCCACGGGGTTCTAATTTTTTTTCTTTGACTTAAGTTGGGTTGGGGCTTCTCAGACAATCCCAAGGTGCTCCCTTGATGCTCCTTAGATGCTTCCTGGATGCCCCCTCATGGTAATGTTAAATTCTTAAAGTAAAAGTGGCATTCTCCTTTATCTTTTATTTTCATCCTTTTACTTAAATTTTTAACATTACCATGCAATGACTCAAGATGTTTGAGAGTGGTTCCAACCTCATCGGACTTCATATGGAGAAAATAGAATTTCATATCCTATTCAAAATTCAGCGGACTTAACAATTTTTAGGAATTCAGGATCAATGGGATTGTGTAAAGACCAGAAACAAATGCAAAAACAGTAAGGGATTTATATCATGAACTTGTAACAATTTTCTGAAATTTTACAGAATCAATTAACAGAACTGCTGAGATACCTACCTGTGCCCCTGCAGTTGAAGATGCCTCCGACTGCGCTGCCACAGTTACCAAAAGACCGAATCAACCCAGCCAAACTGAGCAGAACCTGGTTGCTCAATCCAGTAAGCTTCTTAACAGAAGCCGACTGTTCCCCCATGCCCAGAACCTCAGATCAACTCAAGCTCTTCCTGTGGCTGATTTCCCGTACATGATGTTCCTCCTCCTGTAGATTTCTTCCCTCTATTTTTTCCTCCCTTCCTCGATCACTGTCCCGTGGTTTTATCCTGTTGTTTGGCAGTGGCCGCTCTTCCATCTGCAGCCCACTGCTCAGCCTACTGGTGACACGCTCCTCCCTTACGCATTCCTCCCTTATCTCATTTAAGGTCGTGAATGTATATGTTTATGTTTTGAAATCATGTGATATTTTTATTAAATATTCTTTTAATATAACCTTTATATCGTATATACCACGTTATGATTTAATATATCACATTAAACATTATAAACGTTATGATTTAATATATCACATTTTTTATTATGTATTTTATTATTATATTTATTATTTTATTTTTATATAACATTATAACTTATATTAGAGCCCCTTTTAGTTAATTTACTTATATATATTTTTTAAAAATTTATTTTATTAACTTATTAATATAATTTTTATCAATAATCTGGAATATATAATTTATATAGTTCTCTTTTAAGATCTACCCATACATTAAGCAATATTGATGAATGAGTAGAACCTCTATTCAAAGAAGTGTCATGGTATTTAGCACTTATAATTAATTTAGTATAAAATACTAGTGCAGTGTATGCGACACATGCATATGTAGCTATCATATGCATGTACCGTATGCCTGCTATTATTCTTGTGTTCTTTATGTTTAGATGGGTTATTACAGATTGTGCCATTTCATTAAATTATATCATGTATCAAATTATGTGATTCGCATTTAATCAAGAGCACCAAGCCCTATATGTACCCTAGTGTTGGTGGTGTTAATTGTTGAACTCCCTTATCATGCCCTTAGCAAAAAATGACTTTTCAATCAAGTCAAAATCATCGATCAAGCATGTTAAGCTTTTTCTACCATATTTTAAGGCATGGATTAGGTAGTTTGATCAAAATTGGACAATGTTGACTAATATCCCTAGACAATCAAGGTAGAGGCAAAGGCTAGAAAAGAGGAGAAGAATTTAGATTCTAGATGGTTGATGCTCGAATAATTAATCATTAATGTACAATGGATGCCATATCTATCTTGATTTACGTACAAATATGCATGTTTTCATATCTTCTACAACTAATTTGGTATTTTGGATGTTTTTTTAATGTAAATGCAAAAAAATATAAAAAATATACATATAGTAGATGCTTCCGAGACACTTCGCTTCCTAGATTTTTGGGAAATGACACTTCCACGGATCCGCTTCCAAAAAACGTCCCCACTTTGTCCCTACGTCATGCAATATTATTCCTGACAGCGATAGCATTGGATTTTTGACATATCGATCTTTTTCTTTTTCTGAGGACCAAACTTTCCAAACTTTCCTTTTCTTCTAGCCATGACGACAAATGCTTGAACTTGCTCATTTGATCCCACATCACTTTTTGTCTTCGATCTTGTTTCCTCAATCTTACATAATGACCAAAGTTCACTGAATGGGTGGGCTTCCTTCTTTCCATAGATGCTTCATACAAAGTTGCACCATTCCTCTGGTAGTGTATCAAGCACAACGATGGTCATTTCTTTGTAGGACATTATTTCCCCCAACTCTTGTATTTGGTCTCTTATTTGTGACACCCTCATAAAGTATGAGGCTATTCCTTCTTCCTTTGATATGTTCACCTTGTAGAGCTCAATTCCCAATGATATCACTTCTCCTCCAGTGCTTATGGAGAATAATTCTACCAGTTTGTTATAGATGTCTTTTGACTTCTCTAATTTTACCACATAATGAATGAGAGAATCCTTAATTGATTCTATAAGGATTCTTTGAGCCCTTATTTCCCCTTCATATACTTTGCTAGAGCTTCAGCTTCTTCTTTTGGTGGTTCGACAATTGAAACCTTAATATGTCCAATGACTTCATTTTCTATGAGGATTGAATCTATCCTCTTCTTCCATGCAAGGAAATTTGATCACCCAACCAACTTATTGATCTCCTTGCAAAATGAAGTCATTTTGATAGTAGATTCAGTTATAGATATAAGGATACTTAATTGTCAAGTGAAGATGCTCCTTTGATGGTGATATCTTCAACTTGAAGCCTTCTTAATTTTGATGATGATGTTTGCTTCCTTGAAGATGACAATGCTTCTTCTAGAGATGTCCTCCTTCAAATATGCTTGTGATGAGATTCTTGATTCAAATATAGGGAGAACACCTTGATTCCTTTGATGCTTCTTCTTCGATGTAGAGACTTCAAGATGCTTCAATGTGTATACCTTATTTCTTTGAGTGGAGGTGTAGTCCTTGAGGTTTTCTTCATGTTGTTGCTTCTAGATGGTGTGATCCTTGAAATGGGTAGTCCTTGATGCTCCTTAGATTGTTCGGCCCTTATGTATCCCTTCTTGATGATTCGATGTCCTCTTTGATGTCTTGACCTTTCTTGATACTCCTTTTGATGGTCCTTCTTCGAGCTACCTTTCCTTGTCTTGTCACCTTAACTCTGAAACCATGTTGAGAAATCTAGGGCAGCTAGATTAGGTGATTTCTCTTACTTTGATAACTTCTAATGATGTATTTTTATTAACTTAATTAGCTTCTTCTTTCTCTTAATTATATTTAGTGTTCTCATCATCAAACATCTACCAAATCGTAAAGAACAATAAGACAAGAGGACACAAAATGTAGGCAATCAGCCAGAGCCAAAACCTCTCCTCTTGAGAGGAAAACCCACAAGAATTCTTCTCTTACAGAATCTTCGAAAAACGAATTCCAAGACCTAAGACCCCTCCAAGACCAAGTCAACATTTCTCCTTAATGAGCATTCTTTCCAACAATTTCAACCCCAACAACTTCTTTAGAAAGTTTGACCCCAGCAATTTCTTCTGCAATTTCGACCCCAACAATTTCTTCTGCAACTTTGACCCCAGCAACGTTCCAACAATTCAACTTTCCCAACAACTTTTCAGTACTTTGACTTGCCCAACAACTTTTCATCACTTTGACTTGCCCAACAACTTTCCAGCACTTCGACTTACCCAGCAACTCAACCTGCCTAGCAAATTTCCAGGAACTCAACTTTGCCCAACGACTTTAGAAACCCTAATACAAGAGAGAGAGAGAGAGAGAGAGAGATCCAAAAACTTCAATCTTGCTTTTCTTCTTCTTATCCTTCATTTTTGTCCTTTTCCGGTTTCTTTCTTGAGGAGATCAAACTTGCTTCAGGAGTGCCCAAATGAGGTCGAGTTCCTTCTTATATATAAGCTTTCTAGGGGTATGAATTGCTTACTTGAGGCTGACTTGATCTTTCATATAGGCGGACTTGCTTGAGGCACCATGACAAGGTCTAGGAGGGTCTTTGACTCTAATTTGACTCAAATAAATTTTTCTTTAATATGTAACATGCCCAGAAAGGTCTTTCATACATGGCAATGACTCTTATGACTTGTTGACTCAAAGACAAGCCCTAGAAGTGTTGAAGAAAGTGTAACTAGGTTCAGTCTTCATAATGACGTGATCTTTGTATTTGATGTAATAAAAGGAAATAATTTATTTTTGTAATCTTTCTACATGGGTTTCATGAGCAAGAAGTGTCACTAGGTGAAAGACTTCTTCTTGATGTCTTTAGGATTTATTTAAATATCAAAGAGTCATGTCATGTGTATAGAAACTCTTCATGAGTTTATCTATATATGTACAAGTCTTCAAAGTTGTCTAACAGCCCTCCAAGGCCAAGATCAATGCCTCAAAACAAGCCTATCAAAGTCTGCAAGCAAAACGATAAGGAGATGTTCACGTCAACTCAAAATATGAATTAAATAAATAAATAAAAGTGATGTCGACTTGGGAGAAAAGACACATCAGTTCACAAATATATGTCGGCTTGAATGTATGCACACAACCACTATAAATACCCTGTTGGGTATCGGCAAAAGTAGAAGACAAAACTCGCATGAGGTGGAGCTGCAGCACAATAAGGTAGACGCAGGCATAGCTGCAGTGGAGCCATAGTAGAATAAGGTAGCCACAATGGAGCCGCAGTCATAGCCGCAGTGGAGCCGCAGTAAAATGAGATAGCAACAGTCAAGGCATAAAACATAGAGCCGCATAAGGGTATTGACTGCACCAATGTCTTGGGTTTAGCTGCAGTGATGACCATGAATAAGGATGCAGCAATAAGTTGATATTCTCAGCATATCTATCTCAGTATAACAATGATCTAGCAATAGTCTTGGCATACGTAGATCTTGGTGGTACTCCTGTAGAAGACTAGACAATGAACAGCAGTGACAAAACTACTCTCTCGGCCCAATAACGATTATGTTAGATGCTGTCTCAATCATATATATATTACAATCTTGCCATAACTCTGATAATGTAATGGGTTTCGGTGATGATCAAGAGATCTTCAGCATACCTGTGATGGGAGACATACAGTCTCACTAGTTATTACAGTATTCAGATCTAACGTAATGAAGGCTTGATGAGCCACAAGGTGCAGCAACAAAGATCATAGTTTAGATCCTGACAGAACTGTAATAATAATAATAGATATGGATCATGACTTTGTATCTCTGTGGTCTCATGATATCAAGGTATAGCAATGATCTCAGATAAGGTGCAGCAGTAGTAAAACTATGATGCAACAGGGATGAAAATCATGGTGTTGCAGCGGTGATGAAGATCACGATGGTGATGACCTCTATGGTGCAATGAAGATAGTGATCTCAGCAGTGACACGAAGAGGATTGATGGCTTGGTCTTGGAGAGGCAGATTGTGTCAAGGGTCATGGTCTTGGTACTCGTCAATGGAAACTCTATAAGAAGAATTTACGCATGGGTTTTCCTCTCCAAGAGGGAGAGGTTTTGGCCCTGGCAAAAAGCCAATCACTTGTGTTCTTGTCTCTTTTGTTTTGATCGCAGTTTGATGAAGTTAACTCACATATGTTAATAATGAAGTAACATCAAGCTAAGATAAAAATGCATAAACACTTCACAAATTGTTATCATGTATAAGAATAATCAACCTAACTATGCATGCCCTAGATTCTTCAACAAGAAGCACCCAATGGGTGCTTGACCTAAAAATAAATTTCTCTTGAGCATGAAACCCATGCCTCAAGAATGACAATAATAAATTTATTTTTCTCTTTACAATAAATACATAAAATCATGCTTACATATGTCATTATGAGACCGAACCTAGTTACATATTTGAACACAAGATGCATAAGGGTGGGGATGTTGTATCCAATCTCACTACAGTTCAACTTGCTAGAGATGAATTGGTTGTTGTAGGAAACAAGCTAAGAGATGACAAGCTAGTGCAAATAGCACTAAATGGATTTTCCAAGGAATGGAGCTTGTTCATCCAAGTAATTTCTGGGCGAGATACACTTCCAGGATGGGATCGCCTATGGAGTGATTTCACTCAAGAGGAGCTTAAACTCAGCTTGGTCAATGGCACTAGTAGCAGAAGAAAGACTCTGAAATTGGAGAAGAAGCAGGAAAACGTAGCTCTATTAGGAAAAGGGAGGGCGAAGAAGGGTTCTAGCAAGGGATCAGGCCAGAAAGGAGACAAGAAAAAGAAATACTTGAGTAAAATCATGTGTTTCGATTATTGTCAGCTAGGACACTATGTTAGCTAATGTCCTAACCGAATGAAGGAAAAGAAGGGGACGCAGACAACAACTTCAACAAATGTTAAGGATTTGTCTTCAAGGCTGGAAGATGAATTCTCTCTCATAGCTTACCTCTCTAGCTCCATGTCCATTGGAGTCTGGTGTATCGACAGTGGAGCGGTCAGCACCTATGATGGGAGTTAGAGACTATTTCTCCAGTTACAAGGAAGAGGAGATGGACTTCCAGATATAGATGGGAAACAAGACTAAATGTACTCCAATTGGGAGAGGTATCATCAACATTCAAAGGGAGTCAGGAAAGAGAAACAGTGTTACAGATGTGTGGCATGTGCCAAGTTTAGGCATGAACCTAAATTTCATTTTTTGTACTACAGAACAAGGGGTAAGATGTATACTTCGTGGGGCAGAAGGTGCACATCAAGCACTAGAATTGGAAGAAAATCAAACAGATTGGGGTTCGAAGCAACAAGTTGTACAAGTTACAATTCGATTCTCCAAAGGCACTAACTAGCAGCAACAGTAGCAGTGGCAGAGATTTGGGAGAGCTATGGCATAGGAGGATGGGACACTTACATCATGGAGCACTCAGGTTGCTCAAAGAGACCATGATAGGAGTTCCAAAATTGAGCACGGAACATGATGATGTGGCAGAGGGTGCATACTTAGGAAGTTCACAAAGACAATGTTCCCAAAGAATGACAATAGAGCCAATGGTGTACTTTAGTTGATACACTTAGATATGTGTGGCCCGTTGTCTACAGAATCTCTCAAGGGTTATGAATACTCTGTAAACTTCAACGATGAATACTCCAGGAAAACTTGGATCTATTTCTTGAGGATGAAGAATGAGGTCTTCAGTCGCTTCCAAGAATTTAAGGCTCTTTAGCAGAATATGACAGGAAGAAAGATCAAGGTGCTTCATATAGATAAAGTCTTCACAGGGTTTTGTACGAAGTAGGGCATCAAGAGAGTGCACAGGTCCATACAACCCACAAAAGAATGGGGTCACTCAGCGAAAGAACAAGATGATTATTGGAGCAGCGAGGGCAATTTTAAATGACCAAGATATGCCTAAGTTTCTATGGGTACAGGCATCTAACACGACAGTGTACATACAGAACAGGGTTCCTCACAGAGTGTTGGGGAAGATACACCAGAGGAGGTCTTCACATGGAAGAAGCCAGAGGTTGGGCACTTCAGAATCTTTGGTAGTATAGATTATTGTCGTGTATCAGATGATAAACACGTCAAATTGAGTCAGACTACAAAGAAGGGTTGTTTCGTTGGATACAACTAAACATCCAAAGTCTACAGGATCTATATTCCTGGTAATAGGAAGATCATTGTGAGACGGGAAAGCCTTCAATATATCTCATGAGTTGCCAGCAGATGATCAGAGTGCGCCAGCAGAAGCTCCAAGGGTTGAGTAACAGCAGTAGGGACAACATAGCATGAGTGTTATTACCAATATAAGCACTAGCTCAGGTGCAGGTGGTCCAGAGAGTTCTCAGCAGATGGAGCAGAAGAAGTAGAAGTAGTAGGGTTTTTGCAGCTTCCTAGAAGGGTCGAAATTGCATATTCGAGTTGCAATTGCAGCATCAAGTTGCAGGAAGAGAAAGTATTTTGTTTGGACCTTGTTGACTTTGGGAAGACTTCTTTTGCTGAAAGGAGGATTACAAGAAGAGTTGTCTTAGGGTTTTCAAGCAACTGCAGCAGGATCAAAGTTTCAAAAGAGTTGTAGTATTGATGCTGGCAGCTCAAAGTTGCAGTTTTGAAGCTAGTTGGAGCAAAATCAAGGAAGGACTTGTTGGAAGGGCTGACTTGGTACCTAGAGTGTTATAGACATATTTGGGCACTGCAACCCCAATCTTATATGTCCATAAACCAAGTGCTTCTAAGTCCCTAAAAGTGTTGTTTCATACCCTAAAGGAACAAGGT
>APFE031718389.1:203212-242177 GCA_000404065.3 Pinus taeda | reverse complement strand
TAAATTGCCTAGGTGGACCTAACTTTCTAATGATAATTTATGTCCCGGAAGGTTTTTCGTCTCACCGATCCACGGATCGGCAGAGTTTTCCTTCAAAACCTGACCCCAAAGCCGGGATAAATTTTGTCATTGGAATTTTAGAAAATCCTAGTGTATTGATCTGCTAGATTATAGTTGTGTCGCAGAACTGGGTGATTTGTGAGGGTCTATGTTAAAGGGGTTTTTCTCCCTTAAGATGTAAATTGTAAAAGTCGTGATGTAATGTGTCCTGAGGGTCGAAAAATGTTTTAAATCCCCTCATGAGTCCTAAGTCCTAGGTCCTGATGTTTCCAAGGCTTAGTTCGATGATCCAGTTTAAAATGAATTAAGAAATGAAAAAATAATAAAATAATAATAATAATAATAAAATAATAAAAGTTTAAAAAAAATAATTAAAAAAAAATAAAAATAATAAATAATATTTTAAATCGACGGATGGGATCAAGAGATGTCTTGATCCTCATCAACGGTCGAGATCATTTCAACATGGATCACTCGAACTAGCCGTTGGGATCATTTCCTTTATATAGGGTTTTAGGAGGTCATTTCAGATCATCTGATCTGTGAGTCAAAGACTGAAGAAGCTCTCTTGTAAATCTGTTCCTGGTTAATAAAGAAGACTTTGGGGTCCATATCTTGCTGGTGTTACTCTCTTGAATGCTGTGAGATTGTTTAATTTTCTGCATATGTTATTTTCAGTTGTTAATAATAGCTTTTTGTAGAGTATTGTGAGGACAGGTATCTTGTTCACCTGCTAGGGTTTGGGTGCTGTTAGGGTTTCTGAAGTAATGGCAGGTATCTCCATTACTTCCTGAGATCTAGCAGCATTTTGCCCTCTTTATTGACGGTTGTTTTGAGCTGTGCAGAAAACATTTTCTGAAGGAAATTTGTGGGCGTTCGGGGAAGTTCTCGGCTGAACCAGCCAGCTCCCACAAGCATTTTGCTGAGCCCAGTTGGATTTGATCCTGGGTCTATCATTCAGTTTATTTTTTTTAATTTGCATGAGGGATTTTCTGAAGTTCTTCACAGTGAAGATCTGAAAATCAATATTTCTTTGAATATTTTTCTGAGCTTATTGTTGAATCTGGCTATTAAGGGGCCACATCTGTAAATTATTTAAATGTTTTAGGGTTTCAATTTTTTTTTATGACTTAGGGTTTCGTTTTTTTTGTCTTCTTGCACATATTTTTATTGGACACAGGTTACAGGTTCCTATTATGCTACCAAAGAGATCAGACATCTGGCTGCCTGCAAAACTGGGTATGGTGCTGGTGACTATCAGAGCCAGATCCGAGAACTGTTCAGAAAGTCCCGGTCCAGGTGAATGCGTGGGTGATTTTTTTGACCTACATGGGTATTCCTCTGCGTCGTCAGCGGCTATCGACCATCCAACCTGCAAAACGATTTACCCAGTTCTGATTTACGGGCCAGTCTCTTTTCAGTTTTGCTATCAGCGTTTTCAGTCAAAGGATCTGCGCCATTAAAAAACTGGAAACTATGCGATCCATCCTCCGAAACTGCCGCTGCTATTTCAATCCTTGACATCGACCTGCAGAAAGAAGAACAAGAACGAAGTCAGCGCAGTCACATTTCTTGAGCGATCATGGTTCAGTTGATGCGTAGAGCAGGTTATGGTCATGCGTAAGTGTGCGTTATGCGTTGGTCGACTCTTCATTCCCATCGATTTTTTGCTCAGGGCGTGGGCGTTAACGCAGGTGGAATCAATCACATTTTACTCGTGGTTCCTATCTGAAATCAGTTCGATCAGTGCAACCGGTGGATTTTTCCATCTGCAGGTGCGTTCAGCCCTAAGATCCGTCGATGTCCAGGCTCCTTTTCCTCCTTTCTGCAGCCCGCAGGTGAACGTGGTCATGTATTTCTCGCGTCGGTAGAGTCTGGGAATGCGTTTGTGGGTTTTGGATAGCGGATGTCAGGTATAGCGTGAGTTTAGATCAGCGTCATTTTTGGTTTAATGTTTGGTAAGTTTTGATTTTAATTTTGTTTCTTTACTTTTGTTTTGTTAATTTTTTTTAGTTTCATTCTGATATATGTTACATAGTTTAACTTTGGTTTTTTATTTTTATTTTCTAACATAAAAGATCTATAAAATTTTCGTAGGGTTAGTTTTAGTTGTTTCATTTAGATTTCATTTTTTTAGTTTTATTTTTATATATGTTACGATTTAGATTTTTTTTAATTTTATTTAAATTTAGATTTTGGTTTTATATAAAAATAAAAAATATAAAAATATAAATAAATAAAAAATGCGTTAGGGTTTTAGGTTAGAAATTTAAAATTAAAATTTTGAGTTTTTTTTGTTTAATAGATTTAACCTTTCTTTCATTTATTTTCATTTGATAAAAATAAATAAATAAATATAATAAAAAAAAATAAAAAATAAAAAAAATTCTTTAAAGATTGTTAGGGGTTAGAGTTATTTTTAATTTTTGATTTTCTTTTAGCATTAGATCTAAAGGTTAGATTTTTGTTTCATAAAAAAAAAATGTAAATATAAAAAAAAAATTCAGTTAGGGTTTTAAAATTTAGTTTTAATTTTTGTTTTATTTTGTTTTAAAATAAATTAAAAATCGTAAAATTATAAAATAATAATTAAAAATAAAAAATAAAAATAAAAAAAAAAAAAAAATTTGAAAAAAAATATAAAAAAAATTGTGGGAATATTGTTTTTGGCCAGATTCAGTTGTTTTCATGCTTTATCTTTCACGTTGAGTTTTGAATTTTTCATGTCGAGATATGAAATCAATATCCAGTTAATGGTTTACGATTCCCGTGGTGGTCTGAAACATTCACCTTTTAAAATCTTCAGTTGCTGGATATCGTTTTGGTCATGTGATTTCACTGATGACAAATGGTTGCTGGTCACGCTTTATGTCCCTATATCATTTAACAAGCAATCATTTTAATAACAATCTCTCAAGGCACTGGTCTGCTAATCAAATCATCTTTAGTGTTTATCTTATCGTGTCTCGTGTCTCCCAACCAACTGGTCGACAGTTGGTCTTCATCATATCACAGGGTCCACCCCCCTTAGCCGCGGGAGACAGGCTTGAACGGAGGGATCGGGGATTAGAGTGACAGCCTCCGATCTGAGCGTTGTCGTGTCAATCTGCGCGACAACAACATGTAATTATGATTTTATGTAATGTAAAGAAGAAAAATAAATTTATTGTATTGCTTGCTTCATGGGTTTCATTAGCAACAGATTTTATTTTTGAGTCAAGACTCAAGACTCCCATTGAGAATATTTAGGAATTATTTTTCATCTAGTCATAAAATGATAGAGTCATTGTCATGTAATGAAGTCATGTTATACTTTGTAAAAGGTCAATCTCGTCTATGTAAAGTATCCCCCAAGACCTTGTCACTTATCCTCTTCAAGTCGACCTACAACGATGAAAGAACATGCTAGAAGAAGTCGGCCTAACCACTTATGATCATGTCGGCCTAAAGGACATGAGGAAAGGTGTATATATAGCCACATTCGGCCTCACTTAGGAGAAAGCAACTCGACAAGCATTCGGTGAAGAAGTGCGAAGAAGAGGCTACAAAGAGAAGTGCGAAGAAGTGATAAGGAGGATTCTTCTGGGCAAGCGAAGAAGGTTTCTTCTAGGGCAGCGAAGGAGATTTCTTTTGGGCCAACGAAGGAGAGATTTTGGGGATAACGAAGGAAGGATTCTTCTGGGATACTCGTTCTAGGTAACTGAGAGAGAGATCTAGAGACCGAGATTCTCTAGAGGAAGTTAGTGAGATCACAGAGACCGAGTTTCTCTAGGAGAAATCGAGAAGAAGCAGTGTGAAGCATAGAGACCGAATTTCTCTAGAAGGAGCCGAGGAGAGCAGTGCAAGATCAAGAAGAAAGTCAAGAGAGGGAAGAGGCAGAGCATCAAGGTTAGTGACAAGGTTTTTGGAAGGATACTAGAGTCAACCGTCTTTGTCATGGTCTTAGTACTCATCAACTGAAGATCTAGAAGAAGAATTTTGATTGGGTTTTCCTCTCAAAAGGTGAGAGGTTTTGGCCCTCGCTGATAAGCCTACATACTGCGTCACTTGTCTTTTATTGTGCATATCGGTAATTGTCTTGATGAAAAGAACACAATAATAACATAACGAAGAAAAGACTATAAGCTAAGAAGTAAAAGTATATCACAAGCAATTATCAAGTAGAGAAATCTTTTAACTATTCATGCCCTAGATTTCTCAACACAATCTTCATCAACCACAGGTCCACAAGTTACAAGTTTTCATTTATATAGCATGTAAGGGTGCACAACCAAAATAGCTTCAGTGCAATCCATCTCTGAACCAAAATTACATCAACAAACAGGCTCTAGATGGCCTCTAACATCCAAAAAAAGCATGCTACAACAAATACCTATATATCATCAAAATCAATGCCTATCTTGGGATATTTGTAGTTAATATCACCCTCTAAGCATTAACATAAGATTCAAGTCAAGATTTTGTTTGAGTGATGGGTACACTTTTAGTAGGGTCATGATAGAGGTGTTTGACAACCAATGTCATTAACATCAAGGTAAATAGAGGGATTGGCGCTCTTGATTAAAAACAAGTTCCACACCCTAGTACATGACAAAATCCAATGGAAACATTGCAATCTCCCCAATCCTAAAATCCTAAAAGGCTGATAAGTCTATTGGATTTTGAGTGAGATCCAAAATTCTACTTTCTCCATATGAAATCCAATGAGGTTGGAACTACTCTTAAACATCCTGCGTCATTTCGTGGTAATGTTAAAAATTTAAATAAAAGAGAATGTCACTTTTACTTCAAGAATTTAACATTACCATGAATTGCATATCAATATTAGGGCCATAGGTTTGATCATTAGGCTGCCCCACTCAAATATTCTTGTTCCTTTGAAAAAAAATTCCTTTGGAACATGTTTGCAAAAAAAAAATGTGAAAAAAGCTAAGGGAGCGAAAAAAAAATTAGGGAGCGTAATCCCGAAATTCACTCCCGTGCACTTCGGGGATTGCTCCCAAAGGAAGCGCACTTCAGCAGCATATTCAAGGGGTGGTTCGCTCCCCTGCAACCTAGGTCTAGGGTTGGGTCTTTGTGCCTCATTTGTAGCAAATTCTATAAGAAGAGAAGAGTTTTCCAGGTTTTTCCCTAGCTGAGAGCCTAACTTATGTGTCCTCTATTGTTATTGTTTCTTTTTTTATATTTGTTTGATGAAAATATCTAACTAAAGAACCTAAGAAGAATAACTAAGTTCACAATCAAATATTAAGGTTAAGGAAAAATTGATATAATAAGCTACCATTGTGAATTTTCCAACATGGTATCAGAGCTAAGGTGAATAAGAAGGCAATTGGAAGAATCATCTTGTGGATACAAAGAAGGGTTTGCTTGTCAAGGGAAATCATTTGTGGAAGAAAAGAAATAGAAGACCTATTGATTTAAAAGGAGGGTTTCTATAGTGAAGAAGATCAAGACTACATCAAGCCCTCATCAAAGGAAGGCTTGAGAGGAAGACTACAAGGAAGGTTCTTGAGAGAAGGAGATCTATTGAAAGGCATCTTTGAAGGAAGCATCAAAAGGATCTTGGTATCATTCATCACCCTTGAAAGTTGTTGTTGGAGGAATCCTAGGAAACATCTTTCAAGGACACTATTGAAGTCTCTTCGAACTTTCAAAGGTCTTGAAGACATCAAGAAAAGTTGAAGACATCTTTGAGGAAGAGGAGAATCTTGGTTATCAAGTATCATATTATTACCCTATGTCTGAATATACTGGTCATATGGGTTCTTTTTGCAAGGAGAGCAATAAGCTCATTGGAGCATCAAATTACCTAGATGGAAGAAAAGGATTGCCCTGGCACTTATAGAGCATAAGGTAATGGAATATGTAACTGGGGAAATCACTGAACTTAGCAAAGACAAGACTCAAGTACTAGCAAAATACAAGAAAGGGGAAGTACGGGCACAAAGGATGATAGTTCAATCCATTGAAGATCCTCTTGTTCCATTTGTTGCAAACTTGAAAACTTCCAAGGCTATGTATGACATGCTAGTGAACTTGTACTTTGTAAGTACATCGGAATAAAAGATGTCTTTGCGGAACATACTATACAAAATGAAGAAATCGAAGGATGAGGACATGGCATCCTTTCCAATGAAGACCTCTCAACTAAGAGATTATTTGTAGGGACTTTGAGAGACAATTTATGATTCGAAAATGACCATCTATGTATTAAATGCATTGCCACCAAAATGGAGCAGCTTTGCAACAAACATCTACTCTAAGAAAGATTCAACTTCCTTTGATGAGTTGTGGGCACAATGCATTTTGGAAGAATCGAGGATCAAAGTAAAAGATGACATAGGATTACACGAGCAGTCTCAAGCCTTTCTCGCTCGAGTCAAGATGCTGAAAAAAGGAAAACTCGGGAAGTCCAAGAAGAACGATATGTCCAAAGTTCAATGATTTAAGTGCAATGAATATGGACACTATAAAAGGGATTGTTCAAGTCAACAGAACAACAAGAGAAAGGAAAGAAGCGATGCTCACATAGCTAAGGGAACAGGAGAACCTGAGAAGAAGCCGAAAAAAGAAGATGTGAAAGATCTTTACTACTAAAGAAGGCATCTTGTTTGACAGTTTCTTTGTAAAGTTGGTCTTTCCTTTAGGATAGTATGCATTGTTGTTTACTTTAGAAGAATCTTGATATAGCATCATAGAAAGAAGCATGTGGTTGTAGCATATATAGAGTCTACTTGGTTAAGTTGTTTTGTATAAATCATCTAATCTTTAAGAAGATAGATATACCATTTTGCATATTGATCATCCAGGCATTTATAGCATTATGTTAGAGGCAGTCATCTTGCTTAGATAGATCATCATGATTCTAGAAGGACCATTTTTGGAAGGTTCTTGGAGAAGCATTATGACAAGGTTAGTATACATTCCATGTAATGTGGAAATAATACTACTAAAGGATGAAGGAATACAATGGGTCAAGTTGCATGCTCCTTGTGAGATATATGTAGTTGAATGATGGAATAAGAAGCATAGGAATGCAAATTAAAAGTCACTCTTGGATGAGATTCATGTAGAATCTTGTAACATGATTAATATGATTGTACGATGTTTAAAAGAAGAATTTGACTAACTTAAGGATGTATAAAACATTAAGACTTTCTCTAGAATATGTAAAACAATGATTAACATTCAGTATAATCTCCGGAAGAAATGGTTGTAACTTGGTAATCAAGTTCGATCCTTGGGCACTCTGATGCATGAAGGAAGATTCAAGTGGAAATGGACCATAAGGATGCTAATATCTAGACGAGAAGGTCATCATGAGGAGGTAAGTATATTTTAATTATTGTTGGTTATCTGGTTAACGTATTCTTTTTGCTACCTGGAAGGATGTTGTAGGAATACATGATGAAAGTTGAAGCAAGTTCAACTGTATGAATAGAAATGTATGAAGAATGTTGAGGGAAGCTCAACATTTGGTACCTGGCAACTATGACGTCAAGATGTGTCCATCTTGGGATTGAAAGGTAGCAGTGCGAGAAGATAACTTGAAGGTCAAAGGAGATCACTTTCATGAGGAAGCTATCATCATCTTGAAGTTTGGAAAGGCTCAATGCAATGCCTTCATCTATGATGTCAAAAATGAAAGTGATGAGCAAAAAAACGACTTGAATCTTATCACAAAATTGATAAGTGAAGATGGCTCCATGATACTTCGAAAGGAAGCAAGCTCCATATGATGAGATGCAGAGAAAAGAGGGAGCCAGGCAACTGTGAAGAACAAGTAGTTGATACTCTTATAAAGACAAGCTAGAAATCTTATGGATAGGACTTCCCAATTAGAAAGGAAGTCGGGAATTTCCTCTAGATTTGAGAGGGAGTTAAGGATTCTCATTAGATAGGAGCAAAGATCTATTCTCTAGAGAGGATAGGGATATCCTCTTTGGTTGAGAGGGAGTGATGTTGGACATCACATGTGCATTCTCTTCTTCAGGCAATGAAGAGAGAATGGTGGAGGATTGGATAAGCATTCGTGGTTTCCTTAAGGATATAGAATCTAAGAAAGGAAAGGTACCGATACTCTTTGAGGATAGGACAGGTATCCAAGAGAAGAGTGGTTGAAGAGGACTAATATTATTTAAGGACTCAGGATTAGAGATCCAAGATAAGAATAGTTCTAAAAGGACATACCTTGTAGACATTTGAATGGGGTATGTGCCTCGTAGAGGTAGTGTGGTATCACACTTAAAGCCTCCCAGCATAATGCTCTCGAATGAAGTTGAGCTTGTCAAGTTAGGCCTTAGTGATAGTGCTGGTAATAATGATGATACTTCTCAGTGACAGTGCTAGTAATAATGATGATGCTTACAGTTTGACTTATCAATCTAACTCTTCTTATAAGAACTCTTTAGTTTGAAAATGAAGTTGTATTGGAGATACAATTATGAATATCTCCCTAGTTAAGAGGGAGTGTTGAAAATGTAACTAGTTTCGTCTCCATAATTGTTGTTGTACTCATTTCAATATGTATCCTATGTAGCAAACAAAAGAAGAAAAGAAAAAGTTGTTATTATTAAAGCATGGGTTTCATGCTTCTTATTGATGGTCTTCTAGGTATAAGCATGTTCTTCATGCTTTTAGAATTTGCTAGGTCTTAAGATTTATTGTCATGAGTCAAAGGAGTCAACATCATGTTTATAAGACCCTTCCGAGAAAATGTAATTGAAAAAGAATTTATTTTGAGTCTAGAAAGTTCTGGAAACTCCAAAAGTACAAGTCGGCCCTAGCAGTTATAAGTCGGCCTAAAGGAAGGAATTCAACCCCCTGGAAAGGCTATATAAAGAAGAAGTTGGACCTCATTTAACACCCACTCACTCTGTTATCACTAGACTAGACAGGTTGGGCTGTGACAACCTCCAACCAAGCATAACTATTTCAAACCAACTTTTAACTGGAAGTTAGCCCTTCCAGTCTGAGAGGGCTCTCTCAAAAAACCTATAAGATTTTCAGTATAAAACTCAAAATTTCAGAAGGTTAACTCTGTACTTTTCATGTGATTTTGCAGGTGAAAGAGTGTGATGACAGCCACCATTAGGCATGGATTCAATTAAAGAAAATGAATTACAAACAATATGTTTGGCTTTAAAATGGTGTGAAATAAACTTTTACAGTAAAGCACAGCAAATGAGGGAAGTTGGACCATGTATATGAATTCCAAGTAATCAAATTGCTATGAAACTGATAACAACAGACAAAACATGGAGAAAAATATATGAGCCAAAACAGAATCTCAGGTGAAAAAGACAGTCTGCTGCAATTGCATATTAACTAAAGAAAAAGGTTTACAAAGGTGGTCCTCTCACATCATCTACCCCTTCCCTCAAAGTGAAAAAGTTACACACATATAGAGTGAGGTCTCCATTACAATAATCTGCCACCTAGGCTAGACACGATGCATAGCTAAGAGACCTAATTTTAATTGAATTACAAAACATGGAGCCTTTATAGGGATATTTTTGTTTTAACATAATTTGAATACAAATAGGAATCTCCTATCATTTATGAGCTCAACAAATTCTGTTAGTGACCCTCATTGAATGCAACCAACTGCTGATGTGTTGGGGTGTTGATGTGTTGGAGCACTAAGCTTTTGCCACGTTGATGCTGACTTGTTTGACTTTGCTGACCTAGACCTCCACCAAGTCAAATTTCAAAATTTCTGCAACAAATCTGGCTAGGAAAAATTCTATAAAATAGACCTCAAAGATAAGTGTATATCTTCCAAACCCTACAATCTATGTAAAAACTGAGAGGCTTTTGTAGATGAGCTCATGCTGAACAAAAACCTCCTTCATATTTCCAAAGTTCCTTCCCATTTGGTCAGAAAGTGAGCTTGAAGTTGACTACTAAAACAGTCATTTCCAGAATTTCAGTAGCAAATTTTGGTAGCAAGTTACAAAAACATCTCTCTGGTACTTTTCTGATTTTTCTGTAAGCTCTAAAGTCTACTCTCATGTATTTTAGCTAAACTCGTGTCATTAGAACTCTTTTAACTAAAAATTCCCCTTGCATTTTCCTCAATGATAAGCTACAGCAGTTTCGTAGCAAATTTTCAGCTTAACTATGGGGAGTTGCTATGAACTTTGAATTTTCTTAAGTTTTTGATTTTTTATGATTTCTTCTGCCTTCTTATCACTCCTTATAGCTTATTTAACCATGTATATTGCTGAAACTATTAGTTTAGCATAGTATAGGCAAAAAAGTGAGGAATTTACCATACTTAAGGGGTGCTTGTTATTTCCGCTATGAGCCCAAGATTTCTTTTGATAGTTCAAATTTGATCATCTCTATTTGAGTTTCCAATGCTTTGACTCGCCTTTGCAACTTATTTATGTCTTCCTGTAGCCAATTGTTCCTTTTATACATTTATTTTCCATTTCATAGATTTTAAGTTTAACAACATTGCTAATTTGACAAATTAACTCCAAACTATCTAAAATTTATCAAGGATAACACACTCAATTTATATGGCAATGTAAGCACTGGGCAACTGCTCATAACCTCCTTGAGCCTATCAAAGGCTCGTTGCGCTGTATTCGACCAACTGAAAGCCCCCTTCCTCGTCAAATCTGTTAGGGGTGCAGCAAGCTATGAGAAACTCTTGACGAACTTCCAGTAGTAAGTACAAATGCCAATGAACCCCTGGAGTTCTGTCACGTTTCTCGCCTCCGGCCACTCTCTAATGGCCCCGATCTTCTCCTCGTGGACTCTCACTCCGTCCACCCCTATGATGTGCCCCAAATAGAACATCTTCATCAACCCAAACTCACACTTGGAGAGTTTGGCATAGAACTGCTGCTCCTACAAGATACGCAACACTGTCTTAGTGTGTTGGAGATGCTCCTCCCAAGTCTTGTTGTAAATGAGAATGTCATCAAAGAATACCAACACAAACTTCCTCAAGTGACTGCAGAAGATGTGATTCATGGAGGACTGAAATGTGGCGGGGGCATTGGTTAGCCCAAAGGGCGTCACCAAGAACTCAAAGTGCCCATAGTGACACCTGAAGGCGGTCTTGGGAATGTCCTGCTCCCTCACGCGAATCTGATGGTACCCAGATCTCAAATCAATCTTTGAGAAGAATCGTGCTCTTCTCAACTCATCCATTAACTCGTCGATCCAGGGTATGGGGTACCTGTTCTTCAGTGTCTTCTTGTTCAAGGCCCTGTAGTCAATGCACAACCTCAATGTGCCGTCCTTCTTCTTCACGAACACCAAGGAAGAAGCGAAAGGACTCGTGCTCGGCCGAATGTGCCCAAGAGTCAACAACTCTTGGATAGCCCGCTCAATCTCATCCCGATAGGCCTTGGGGTGCCTATAGGGGGTGGTAATCACTGCCTGTATGCCCTGCTCAAGCTCGATGGTGTGCTCAAACCCCCGATCCGATGGATGTCCTGGCGGAATCTCCCCAAACACTATGGCATACTGGTCAAGGATGCATTGTATCTCCGGATGTACTGTCCACCCTGTAGTCCCTGCCTCTGATGCACACAGCTCTACTGCCCACTCTACGTCTCCCTTCTGGAAGACTGCCTCCATCTGATGAGCCGAAATAGTCTGAGGCGGATATGTGTGTGGTCCACGTATCTTCTCATGCCTCCTTGTCTTGTCATCATCCCACTCCATCTCTAGGGTTTTCCAATCTGTCGTGACCTTTCCTAGAGTGATGAGCCACTGAACACCCAGTATCATGTTGGTGTCCGGAATATCGACCACGAAAAAGTGGTCAATCAATGTGTAGGTGCCCATCGTCACTGATAGCTCTGGAACATAACGAGCACACATCGTGGTCTGATCTCCTGGGACCAAAACTGAAAACCCATCGAAGCTCTCTGTCTGTATACATCTCTGCTCAACCATCTATGCATCGATGAAGTTGTGGGTTGCCCCACTGTCAACCCACTGTAATATCACTAACCTGGAATATTTCAAACCCTAGCAAAGTCTCAACCAGAAAAATGTACAAGTGGTATAGTAGCCGAGAAAATCACAGAGAAATGCAGCGAGAAATACTAAACCATTTTATTATACTGAGTAGGAAAATGAGTACAGGAGGTGATCAGGAAGATGGCACCTCAACTTGCTCAAGGCAAGTGAAGAAATACACTCATAATAGCAAAGGAATGGCTTCTCTCCGAATTGTGTCCCAGCTGCTGGAAAACTGCCATGTTGTCGCTACTGAAAATCAAATGAAGGTTTGGGGTTGTTCCCCTCCTCAGAAAAGGCTGAAACTCTGGAATCGGACTCTACTCAAGAAATCCAGAAAAAACCCAGAAAGCTTTTATGAAATGGTCGACCTTCGAAAATCACCCCCTTGGGGATCTGCGCAGTTCCTCAATGCTCTGCGCTGCCACTGAAGAAACCCCTCTAGAACTCTGCCTGAAACTCTGCTGAAAATCCTCCAATATGCAAGTGTTGGTCCCCTGCTCAATCACCCAGCATAAATCCTCCTGCAAAACCCCAATCCAAAACTCCTGCCAAAAAGAACTACGTCGTCCCTCTCAGTGCTCCGCAGTCATCCCAAGATGCTCAATCCTCCTGCCCAAAATGCTGCTGAAACTACTGCAAAAATACTAATGGAAATACCTTGCCCGAGCAGGCACTCGAAGTCCCCGGGGGCTAAGGGTGAGATCTCCGAACGGAGACACTCGATGCACTAAACAGTGTTGCAGACTAGCTAAACAGCTAGCGTGCTCTAAGTCGAAATGACTAGCTCACAATGCACATAATCAAATGATCAAAATGAGGGGGCTTCTCTCTCCTTTATAGCCTTTGCCTCTCTCAATCCCAAGGCTCACCTCCTCCAACGTAATTCCTCTTTTGCCACGTGTTTCGTCCCTTCTGCACAGTCCCTCCAAGTGTCTGCGTGGGCTCCATCTCTGCGTCCCCCTTTGACCCCCTTGCCTCCCCTTTAAGTCACAACGTTGTGCTACTAAAAAGTGACTTTTATTCTAAAAGTGAGTTATGTCCCCTTTCTTACTTTTTTATTTATAAATAACTATTAGAAGACAAAAATTGAGCAAAATCGAATATTCCAATTAGCCATGGCTAATTAGGAATATTATTGTCTCCCCCAGCAAAATGTTGCTTGTCCTCAAGCAACTGAAGTGATGGATGCTGCAAGATTTTCCCACTTTCCCAAGTGGCATCCTCATCCGGCAAATTCTTCCACCTCACCAAGAATTCCCAGACCGTCCTGCTCCACAGCTGCCTCTCCCTGGTATCAATAATAGCCTCTGGCTACAACACCAAATGCCCCTCATCATCCATGGGTGGTAGCTCATCTGTCACTATCACCTCCTGCCCCAACACCTTCTTCAGGCATGACACATGAAAAACATTATGAATCTTGCTGCGTTGGGGCAGCTCCAACTCATATGCAACCTGTCCAATCCTACGTATCACCCTGTATGGTCCATAAAAGCGGGGCTTGAGCTTCTCAGCCCCCTTCTGCTTCAGGAACCACTGTCGGTATGGCTGTAATCGTAGGTAGACCATGTCCCCTACCTCAAACTGTCTCCCCACCTAACCCCTGTCGGCATACAACTTCTGCTGGTTCTGTGTTGTGGCCATGTTATCCTTGAGAGCTCGGAGGATATCCTGACTCTCTTGGATCCAAATCTTGGCTCTAGGAGCCTTGCTATCACCAAACATCACGTCAGCAAAGGATAAAGGATGATACCCATATAAGGCATAGAATGGTGACATACCAATGGACATGTGATGTGTAGTGTTGTAGCAGTACTCCCCCAGATGCAGCCACTTCAGCCATGCTCGCTGCTACCCACTAACATAGTTACGCAAGTAAGCCTCCAGCCACTTGTTAACTATCTATGTCTGCCCGTCCGTCTGTGGGTGATAACTGGTACTCGGTGTCAACTCCGTCCCCACCAACCGGAAAAGCTCCTGCCAAAACCCGCCAATGAAACGGTTGTCCTTGTCACTGACAATGGTCTTAAGAAGACCATGTAGCCTGAAGATCTCTCTGAAGCACAGCACAGCCACCTGTGCCGTTGTATAGTGTGCGGATATGGCAAAAAAATGTGCGTACTTTGTCAGTTGATCAACGACGACAAAGATACAATCCTTGCCCTATACCATGGGCAACTCTGTGAGGAAGTCCATCGAAATACTCTCCCATTTCCCCTCTGGAATGGGAAGAGGCTGCAATAATCCCGCGGGATGGCTCATCTCTCCCTTGTTCCTCTGGCAAACATCGCACTCCCGGATATGCTAGAGTACGTCCTCCTTGAAGCCCTTCCATGAGAACCTCTCTCTAATGGCCCTGTAGGTTTTGGTAAACCCCTTATGGCCTGCCAAAGGTGAATCATGTGATGCCTGTAGTATCTTCTTCTTGAGCTGAGACCCCTCAGTCAAGAAGATTCGGTCCCTGTAATAGATGATCTCATCGCCCACCCTGTACCTGTCATCTGCCACCTGCCCATCTAGAACCTCACATGCAAACCTGTCCTTGGAATACTCTACTAAGATTCGAGCCCTCCAGTCTATGTCCAAGCTCATAAGAGACAACGTGGCTGGTCTACATGAAAGAGCATATGCTACCACGTTGTTCTTACCCTTGACATACTCAATGTCAAAGTCATATGCTTGGATCTTGTTGATCCACTTCTGCTGCCTCTCCTATAGCTGCTTCTGCTCCAAAAAGAATCTGAGGCTGTTGTGATCAGTCCTCACACTAAACCTGTTACCCACTAAATACTGCCGGAACTTGGCCAATGCATGCATGATGGCCAGCATCTCCTTGTCGTATATAGGATACAACCTCTCGTGTGGAAGGAGCTTCCGGCTCTCATAGGCTATAGGGTGACCTCCCTACATCAATACTGCACCGATCCCCTCTCTCGACACGTCACACTCCAAAACAAATGGCTGCATGAAATCTGGCAATGCAAGCACTGGGCAACTGCTCATAACCTCCTTGAGCCTGTCAAAGGCTCGCTGCGCTGTATTCAACCAACTGAAAGCCCCCTTCCTCGTCAAATCTATCAAGGGTGCAGCAAGTTGTGAGAAACTCTTGACGAACTTTTGGTAGTAAGTACAAATGCCAATGAACCCCCGGAGTTCTATCATGTTTCTTGACTCCGGCCACTCTCTAATGGCCCTGATCTTCTGCTCGTGGACTCTCACTCCGTCCACCCCTATGATGTGCCCCAAATACATCTCTGTCAACGCAAACTAACACTTGGAGAGTTTGGCATAGAACTGCTGCTCCTGCAAGATACGCAACACTGTCTCAATGTGCTGGAGATGCTCCTCCCAACCTGTTGTAAATGAGAATGTCATCAAAGAATACCAACACAAACTTCCTCAAGTGACTGCGGAAGATGTGATTCATGCAGGACTGATATGTGGCAGGGGCGTTGGTTAGCCCAAAGGGCATCACCAAGAACTCAAAGTGCCCATAGTGACACCTGAAGGCGGTCTTGGGAATGTCCTGCTCCCTCACGCGAATCTGATGGTACCCAGATCTCAAATCAATCTTTGAGAAAAATCGTGCTCCTCTCAACTCATCCATCAACTCGTCAATCCTGGGTATGGGGTACCTGTTCTTCAGTGTCTTCTTGTTCAGGGCCCTGTAGTCAATGCACATCCTCAATGTGTCGTCCTTCTTCTTCACCAACACCAAGGAAGAAGCGAAAGGACTCGTGCTCGGCCGAATGTGCCCAAGAGTCAGCAACTCCTGGATAGCCCGCTCAATCTCATCCCGATAGGCCTTGGGGTGCCTATAGGGGGTGGTAATCACTGCCTGTATGCCCTGCTCAAGCTCGATGGTGTGCTCAAACCCCCGGTCGGATGGCTGTCCTGGCGGAATCTCCCCAAACACTATGGCATACCGATCAAGGATGGACTGTATCTCCGGATGTACTGTCCGCGCTATAGTCCCTGCCTCTAGTGCACGCAGCTCTACTGCCCACTCTATGTCTCCCTTCCAGAAGACTGCCTCGATCCGATGAGCCGAAACAGTCTGAGGCGGATATGTGTGTTGTCCACATATCTTCTCATGCCTCCCTGTCTTCTCATCATCCCACTCCATCTCTAGGGTCTTCCAATCTGTTGCGACCTTCCCTAGAGTGATGAGCCACTGAACACCCAGTATCATGTTGGTGTCCGGAATATCGACGACGAAAAAGTGGTCAATCAATGTGTAGGTGCCCATCGTCACTGATAGCTCTGGAAAATAACGAGCACACATCGTGGTCTAATCTCCTGGGATCAAAACTGAAAACCCATCAAAGCTCTTTGTCTGTATACCTCTCCGCTCAACCATCTATGCATCGATGAAGTTGTGGGTTGCCCCACTGTCAACCCACTATAATATCCCTAACCCGAAATATTCCTTAAACCCTAGCAAAGTCTCAACCAGAAAAATGTCCAAGTGGTATAGTAGCCGAGAAAATCACAGAGATATAATAACAGTAGTGCAACAACAATAGTGTTAATATGAATTATAAACAGATACTCAAGAATTGTAGCGAGAAATACTAAGCCATTTTATTATACTGAGTAGGAAAATGAGTACAGGAGGTGATTAGGAAGATGACACCTCAACTTGCGCAAGGCAAGTGAAGAAATACACTCAGAATAGCAAAGGAATGGCTTCTCTCTGAACTGCGTCCGAGCTGCTGGAAAACTATCGTGTTATTGCTGCTGAAAATCGAATGAGGGTTTGGGGCTGTTCCCCTCCTCAGAAAAGGCTGAAACTCTAGAATCGGACTCTACTCAAGAAATCCAGAAAAACCCAGAAAGCTTTTCTAAAATGGCCGACCTCCAAAAATCACCCCCTTGGGGATCTGCGCAGTTCCTCAATGCTCTGCGCTCCGACTGAAGAAACCCCTCTAGAACTCTGCCTGAAACTCTGCTGAAATTCCTCCAATATACAAGGGTTGGTCCCTTGCTCAATCACCCAGCATAAATCCTCCTGCAAAACCCCAATCCAAAATTCCTACCAGAAAGAACTGCGTCGTCCCTCTCAGTGCTGCGCAATCATCCCAAGATGTTCAATCCTCCTACCCAAAATGCTGTTGAAAATACTGCAAAAATACTGATGGAAATACCTTGCCCGAGCAGGCACTCGAAGTCCCCGGGGGCTAAGGGTGAGATCTTCGAACGAAGACACTCGATGCACTAAACAGTGTTGCAGACTAGCTAAACAGCCAGCGTGCTCTAAGTCGAAATGACTAGCTCGCAATGCACATAATCGAATGATCAAAATGAGGGGGCTTCTCTCTCCTTTATAGCCTTTGCCTCTCTCAATCCCAAGGCTCACCTCCTCCAACGTAATTCCTCTTTTGCCACGTGTTTCTTCCCTTCTGCGCAGTCCCTCCAAGTGTCTCCGTGGGCTCCATCTTTGCGTCCCCCTTTGGCCCCCTTGGCTCCCCTTTAAGTCACAACGTTGTGCTACTAGGAAGTGACTTTTATTCTAAAAGTGAGTTATGTCCCCTTTCTCACTTTTTTATTTATAAATAACTATTAGAAGACAAAAATTGAGCAAAATCGAATATTCCAATTAGCCATGGCTAATTAGGAATATTACATAATCTCTTCTTGACATGGTCATCAGGGCTCATAGAGGATTGTAAGAGGGACTTGGCAGCTAATTTCGAGATAAAGGATTTGGGGCTGATGCATTATTTCCTAGCACTGGAGGTATGGTAGATGGATGGGGAGATCCTCCTTGGGCAAGGTAGATATACTATGGAGATCTTGAAGAGATTCAAGAAGCAAAACTGTAGACTCATGTCTACACCCATGATTACCAACTAGAGGGATATTGACGCATCAGAGGACGCAGCAGTGGACCCAACCTTATATAGACAGCGCATCAGATCTCTTATGTATCTAGTCAACACAAGGCCAAACATTTGCTTCGTGGTCAACACTCTCAATCAGTCATGGTGGAGTTGAAGAGAGTACATTGGACAGTAGCGAGACATGTATTGAGGTATCTACGTGGTATAGTCGAGTATGGGTTGAGATATGCTAGAGGTGATGGTGTCAAATTGATGGAATATACAAATGTAGACTGGGCAAATAGTTCAATGGATCGGAAAAGCACCTCAGGGTGTTGCTCCAATATTGGATCACGGGTTGTCTCTTGGTGCAACAGGGAGCAGACATTCGTGGCACTAAGATCTGTAGAGGAAAAATACATGGCAGCGAGCATGGCCACATGTGACGATATTTGGCTTCGGATGCTACTAGTGGAACTGTTTGTTCAACAATTGGATTCGAACAAAATAATCAGAGTTCCATCAAGCTCTCTGAGAATCCAGTCTTTCATGATAGACTGCAGCATATCGACATCAGATACCACTTCATCAGAGATTGTGTACAACGTGGATCAATTCGGCTATAGTATGATCCCACAAATCAATAGATTGTAGATATTCTCACGAAGGCCTTGGGTAAGGGAAAGTTTTTCTACTTCATGGATAAAATGGGAGTAGTGGAGAACACCTTCCTCGCTAAGAGGGAGTATTAGTTTTGGTAGCAGTAGATAGGTGTTCTAGTCTCTATGGTTTCTAAGAGGCTAAGGAACACAGGAAGATAATTATCTCCAAGACCCAGAAAAAGTTTCTAGGGAAAATGCCTTAATTAGATTAATTAGCCAATTATTAATTATTTTCCTATGTCTAACTTAGGAAAACTAGTTAAATCAGATTAATTGAGGTAAATCGATTTTGCTCTAGAGGCTTCCGGAAAGTCACTTGATGGAGACAAGATGATCTTAGCCATCGATTGTGATTAGATCATGGTCATTGGTTGCTCAACGAGAGATTATATGAGCAAATTGATGGGTCAGATGGAGACACATCAAGGAGTTCGGCTTACCCAGTAGCAGTGATTAGCAAGGGCGCAGTTTGAGCGAGGGTGACACCGGCAGAAGAGTTTCAATAGAGAAGATTGGGGAGAAAATTTTTGAAGGAATTTTTTCAATAATTTCCAATTTCTAGTGGGAGGAAGGAGATTGATTTCCTCGGCATAACAGGGGGTTGAATTTAGTAGTATGAGTGACAAAGAGGAGCTCGTTTTAATTTGCCAGTGCCGGATCTATCACCTGGAGGTAGAGCGAGGGGGTCAGACAAGATGTTGGAGGCAGTTTTGCTTGCAGAAGAATTTTCCTAGAGGCGATGTGAATTTCTGGAGCAACTAGTGCGAGTTGCAGAGCCAGTGCGAGTTGTCGGGAGGAGTGCGAGTTGCAAAGCCAGTGCGAGTTGTCGGGAGAAGTGCGAGTTGCACAAGGAAGCCGAATAAATCTACATAGGGAGACTTTTGTGTTTCCAGATCATTTTTGTGAATAGAAACATATTTGCCAGAGCTTTGCCAGTGAGAGGCAAGCAGATTGTAATTCTCAAATTTTGTTGAAGAAATAATAATAAAACCCTTATCTGCAAAACTAATTTTCCCCACATTGGGGTTTTTCCAGGGACAATTTGTTAAAAAATATTGGTGTCAATTATTTGTGTGTATGCATTATTTCGTTGTTCCTATTATTATCTATGAAAATTGCAGTAGTGATTTAATCGTTATTTGTCGTAATTTAATTTCTTAAGACAAAGAATCTCCAGTAGATAGAACATTAAATTCCTATTGTTGCAATTAGGGAAATTTCACATCCTCTCCCCAAGATTGACAATCATATAGGCTGACTAAAGGGAGCCAAATACTTCATGAAGAATGATTTTACCTTTGGTTCAAATTTGCATGGAGCCTCATAAGGTCTAAAAGACATCATTCAAGACTAAATTTGGGCGCTACAAGTGGCTGGTGATGCTTTTTGGCCTTACACTTGGGCCACTTTTATGTACATCATCAAAGTCATTTTAAAATATCTTCTTGGGGTATTTGTCATGTATACTTGTCAAATAGGGCCAAACTCCATGTGGGTCTTCTTATTTATGGCAGCTGATATTTTTCTTGGATTCCTCTCGTCGAAACGTGTAGGATTGATCTAAAGATCATCTGATTCCGACACGTATTCATGGAGATATGAATTTATTTGTGCTATGGGACAATTCATCAAGGTCGGCTAGCAACCAAATTGCCCCCACTTATCCTCCATGTTTTAGTATAAATAGAAGAGGACTTTAAGTCATTTGACACACACTCACTCTTGTGATCTTTCTTCATTCTGTTTTGGGTTTGATGAAGATGAGATCTAGAGGGAGTGCCCTAGATATAAGCTGCCCTAAGAAGACATGCCCTAGACCTAGACGATGTCATGGGAAAGAAGGATCTGTGCAACCCTAAAGAAGATGCCCTAGCTCCTAACGTTGGCATGGAGATGAAGGCCTAAACTCAGTTATGAAGATAAAGCTCTAATGTTGCCCTAATAAAGCCCGAACGTTGCCCTATCAAACTATTATAGGTCATAGTTTAAAAAGGGTTTTTATGTGCCCTAACTGTTGTGAGTACAAGCCCTAGCCGCAGTCCTATTGGAGGAGTACAACCGCAGTGCTAGAAGAATCATGGTTGCAGATCAATAAAGGCCTAACTGTTATGGTGATGACCATATGGAGATGACCTTAACGCAATCATCAAAAGGGCCTAACACAGTCACGAAGGAGGACAGCCCTAACGCAGAGTAAGGACCCTTCACGTTGTCCTACAAGAGTCCTCTATACCCAGCAAGGAGAAGCATATATATGCTGTCAATGAATGCTCCAAAAGGACGCAGTCCTAATGTGAGGATATGCTGTAGTCAAGGATGTATATACTGCCCTAAGTCACAACAAAGGAAGCTCAGCAGCAGTAGTAAAGGTTGTTGTTCTAAGGCATGACTTAGGCATGTTTGGGAGCAGCTGTCTCTATATTAAGGACTGAGGACATAGTTGTTTACATGGACCTGTTGAAGGAGTCTGCAACTATAGCCTAGCTGCTCTGCTAGGCTATAAGCCATAGCAAGCAGCTAAGGCTAGTAGTATAAATAGTTGCAGCATAGTAGATGCAGTATATTGGGTGCAGCATAATATAATGAAGTGCAGCATAGTAACAGTGGTGCAAAATAATGATGTGATAGGTGACAGCATGATAGGGGCAGCATGGTATAGTATGGTGCAGCGTAATGGATGCAGCGTGATGCAACACTGTAATGATGGCACAGCATGGTGCAACACAATGATGATGGGCATGGATGTATAGCAGTAGCATGATTAAGTAGTGCAGCAACAAGAATGTATTACAGCAGTATGATGATGATATATTGCAGTGCAATGATGAGGTACGGCGCAGTGATGGGAGCAGCATAGTGATGATAGCAACTCAGTGATTGGGTGCGGCACAGTGACGAGTGTAACATGATGATGAGGTGCACCATTGTGATGGGTGCAGCATGGTGATGAAGTCACCTTGAAGGATCAATTTAAGTAGTATGCCTTCACCTGAGTTCAAATCAGCTACCTCATGTGTTATCTTCATAAAGAAGATCTCTGCTCTTATTTTGATAAGTCAAAATGTTGACTTCTGATGTATATGTACTATCTCTCTCTCTCTGCTGAACAATGGAAGAATATATAAGAAGAATTGATTAAGGGTTTCCCCACATTGGGTTTGTCCCTGGCTGGCGCCACATCTTGTGTCCTCTTGCCTTGGCATGTTTTTTCATGTTCATGTTTATGTTCTATCTGCAATTTAATATCATGCTGATGTGATTGCTAATCTAGAATTGATATTGAGCTAAATGGAAAAATTGAAATAAATTGCTCTAAACATAAAACATACCAAAAATTAACATGGTATCAGAGCTGAGGTGAAGACAAAGCCCAAGCAAGAGTGAAAGAGCAATCACCGAAGACAGTTGGAAAGGACAAAACGCTCAATGGGTTCCTCATCCCACTTCAAAATCACCAAGGGTAAAGTCAAAGCAGAGAAGATTATCAGAGTGGCGCAGCGAAAGCATCTAGTATCCTACCTAAAGGACACCTCAATGGGAAGTCCAGATCTAAGAATGGAAGGAAAGGCAGATGCCTTGCTTGCAATCAGTTTGGCCATTATGCGAAGGAGTGTTCGTATAGAAGGGACACATCACTTGATGATGATATCAATCATTCCAGGGGCATCTTCAATGATCAAAGGAATGACAGGTACAATGGAAAAGGAAAAAGGAATGCAGGTCATCATGGGAATGGCCGACTCTTCAAGAAAACGAGGAACTCCAGGTATGAAGAATCAAATGTTGTTTCTGATAAGCTAAAGGAGTATTATCTTATATTGGCCCTCTCCACTACTTCTCCTCCAGACTCTTTGAGAATCTGGCTTATTGATAGTAGTGCTTCAAGGCATTTATTGGATAGAAGGAAGCTCTCTCTAATTTGATAGAGAAGGAAACAATCGTGGAGATTATACTTGGAGACAATGCCACCTATCCCGGAAAGGGTGTAGGGAATGCTACCCCTCAATTAAATGAGTGTAACACGATTCATTTACAAGAAGTTTTTTATGTACCTGATCTCAAGAAGAACCCGGTGTCCATTTCGGCAATGGAAGTCAAAGGTTTCATGGTGGCATTCATCAATGGAAAGGTACGTGTGTGGATAAGGAATTCTTAGAAGATGCTTTTGAGTTCAGGGTTGGCAATTTGTATCAAGTTGCAAGAAGTCCATTGGGGACCATGTCGATTGACACATCTCTTCTATAGCACGGGAGGTCTCTCATTATGGGGCCCTACCCGATGTGAGTCAGATGATGATAGGGATGCCTGAATTCAAGAAGAGCATGTAGGTACATGTCCAAGATGTAGAGAAGGAAATATTACAAGGGGACCATTCCCCTCATGTAATAGCAAGACCACAGGTCTGAAGCGACCCAAGGGGTTTTGAGATTCATGATCGGGAATCTCATGTATGCAGGTGAAGGAAAGCTCCTATGATTTAAAGCAAGCACCCCGAGCTTGGTATGAGAGGATTGTCCGCTATCTGATGAAGTTGAGATTCACTAGGAGTGAAGTCGATCCAAACCATTACTTAAAGTTTGTGGATGATAGACCTCTCATACTGGTACCTTATGAAGACGACCTCTTTATGACAGGTGCAGACCCTCTCATTTGCAAAAGTAAGAGGGAGTTGGATTCCAGATTTGGAATGATGAACTGCAAGCCCATGACTACCTCGATGGAGCTTAAATTTCAGAAGTTATGCGGTAGTGATGTTAGACCTAATTTGGGAAATGCCTCTCAGTTCCATAAACTAATACTAGCATTGATGTTCTTGGTGAACTCTCGTCTCGATATATGTTTTGCAGTTAGCATGTTGAGCTCATATATGGTTGAGCCTCACTAGATTGGTGCCAAGAATCTTCTAAGATATCTTTGGGGCACAATTTCTCATGGATTGAGATACACTGCCAGAAATATGAAGTTGCATGATTATTTGAATGATGACTAGGCAGGCAGTGTGGAGGATTGCAAGAGCACTTCTAGGTATTGGTTCTCTTTGGGTTCTCCTTAGATATCCTGGATAAGCAGAAAGTAGAAGTCAGTTGCTTTGAGCACCGCTGAGGCCGAATACATAGTTGTGAGTATGGCCTCGTGTGAAGTTGTCTGGTTGTGAAAGCTCTTCAGTGAGCTGTTTGGACACGTGATGGATACCATCATGATCTTCTGTGACAACCAGAGGGGGATTCGATTGTTGAGGAATCTCGTGTTCTATGATCACTCCAAGCATATAGACATCAGGTACCACTTTATCTGGGATATGGTACATCGAGGAGCAAGAAGGCTCCATTGCATTGGGACCGATGTGTAGGTCGCCGATATTCTGTCGAAGCCCCTGGGAAAGGTCAAATTCTTGACTTTCTGAGAACGACTAGGAGTCATGGAGAAACTCTCTCCTAAGGGTCCTGTATGATATTGACATTGAGCTCTGGGAGCTCCGAGGGGGCTTGGGGGTACATCTTGGAGCGATGAGCAACCATAGGGTGAATGGTTCAGCCTTCCCCTAGTGGTCTTCTATGTAGGAAAGATGAGTGGTTCATCCTTCTCCTGCTGAGACATAGTCATAGGGTGAGTGGTTCAACCTTCCCCTAGTGATTTGTTGTGTACTAGGTGAGTGGTTCAGCCTTCCCCTAGGATACCCCTGGCGACATGTAGGCAAGATGAGTGGTTCATCCTTCTCCTGCTGAGATATCTTACCCATGCAATGTGGGACTCATGGGAAGTACCTCTAATCTGGCCAATGAGTAGGGAAAAAACGATAGGGCTCATAGTAGTATTGATATATGCATCGTGTTACTACCGTACTCCCTGTGCTTGGATGATATTGATCTGGGATCAATTGGAACTGACTTCGGGTCAGTAAGAGTGATATAACTCACTCTCTTTTGGAACTGACTTCGAGTTAGTAAGAGTGGTATGAAACACTCTTTATCTAGAACTAATTTCGGATCAGTAAGAGTGGTATGACACACTCTCTTTATTGGAACTCACTTCAAGTCAGTAAGAGTGGTATGAGACACTCTATTTTATATGGGACTGACTTCGGGTCAGTAGAGGATGGTATGATACATTCTCGATCACTTCTTCTTCATAGTTCAGCAGAGCAGAACAGTACAGGGCACTGATGACAGAGATAGTACAGTCTGGCAAATGGATTAGCAGATGGAGTTCTTCCTAGTTGAGAGGGAGCGTTAAAATTGGCAACTAGGGCCAAACTCCATGTGGGTCTTCTTATTTATGGCAACTGATATTTTTCTTGGATTCCTCTCGTCGAGAGGTGTAGGATTGATCTAAAGATAATCAGTTTTCGACATGTATACATGGAGATATTAATTTATTTGTGTTTTGGGACAATTCATCAAGGTCGTCCAGCAACCAAATTTCCCCCACTTATCCTCCACATTTTATTATAAATAGAAGAGGATTTTAAGTCATTTGACACACTCACTCTTGTGATCTCTCTTCATTTTGTATTGGGTTTGATGAAGATGAGATCTAGAGGGAGTGCCCTAAGAAGACATCCCCTAGACCTAGACGTTGTCATGGGAAAGAGGGATCTATGCATCCCTAAAGAAGATGCCCTAGCTCCTAAAGTTGGCATGGAGATGAAGGCCTAACTCAATTATGAAGATAAAGCTCTAACGCTGCCATATCAAACTGTTCTAGGCCACAATTTAAAGAGGTTTTTATGTGCCCTAACCGCTATGAGTACAAGCCCTAGCCGCAGTGCGATTGGAGGACTACAGTCGCAGTCCTAGAAGAATCATGGTTGCAGATCAATAAAGGCCTAATTGTTATGGTGATGACCCTATGGAGATGACCTTAACACAATCATCAAAAGGGCCTAACACAGTCATGAAGGAGGACAGCCCTAATGCAGAGTAAGGACCCTTCACGTTGTCCTACAGGAGTCCTCTATACCCAGCAAGGAGAGGCCTATATATGTTGTCAATGGATGCTCCAAAAGGCCGCAATCCTAATGTGAGGATATGCCGCAGTCAAGGATGTATATATTGCCCTAAGTCACAGCAAAGGAAGCTTAGCAACAGTAGTAAAGACTGTTGTTTAAGGCATGACTTAGGCATGTTTGGGAGCAGCTGTCTCTATATTAAGGACTGAGGGCAAAGATGTTTACATGGACCTGTTGAAGGAGTCTACAACTATAGCCTAGCTGATCTGCCAGGCTGTAAGCCATAGCAAGCAGCTAAGGCTGGTAGTATACATAGTTGCAGCGTATTAGATGCAGTATATTGGGTGCAGCATAATATAATGAAGTGCAGCAGAGTAAAAATGGTGCAGCATAATGATGTGATAGGTGACAGCATGATGGGGGCAGCATGGTGCAATAAGGTGCAACACAATGGATGCAGCATGATGCAACACTGTGATGATGGCACAGCATGGTGCAGCGCAGTGATGATGGGCATGGATGTATAGCAGTATCATGATGCAAGTAGTGCAGTAGCAAGAATGTATTGCAGCAGCATGATGATGATATATTGCAGTGCAACGATGAGGTAAAGATTAGTGATGGGAGCAGCATAGTGATGAGAGAAGCTCAGTGATTAGGTGCGGCACAGTGACGGGTGCAACTTGATGATGAGGTGCAGCACAGTGATGGGTGCGGCATGGTGATGGAGTAACCTTGAAGGATCAGTTGAAGCAGTATGCCTTCACTACCTCTCTCTCTCTTTGTTGAATAATTGAAGAATATATAACAAGAATTGATCAAGGGTTCCCCACATTAGGGTTTGTCCCTGGCTGGCGCCACATCTTGTGTCCTCTTGTCTTGGCTTGTTTTCTCATCCTGATGTGATTGCTAATCTAGAACTAATATTGAGCTAAATGGAAAAATTGAAACAGATTGCTCTAAGCATAGAACATACCAAAGATTAACATGGTATTAGAGCTGAGATGAAGACAAAGCCCAACCAAGAGTGAAAGAGCAATCATGGAAGACAGTTGGAAAGGACAAAAGGCTCAATGGGTTCCTCATCCCACTTCAAATTCACCAAGGGTAAAGTCAAAGCAGAGAAGATTATCAGAGTGGCACAACGAAAGCATCTAGTGTCCTAACTAAAGGTCACTTCAATGGAAAGTCTGGATCTAAGAATGGAAGGAAAGGCAGATGCCTTACTTGCAATAAGTTTGGCCATTATGCGAAGGAGTGTTCGTATAGAAGGGACACATCACTTGATGATGACATCAATCATTCCAGGGGCATCTTCAATGATTGAAGGAATGACAGGTACAATGGAAAAGGAAAAAGGAATGCAGGTCATCATGGGAATGGCTAACTCTTCAAGAAAGTTAGGAACTACAGTATGAAGAATCAAATGTTGTTTCTGATAAGCTAAAGGAGTATTTTCTTATATTGGCCCTCTCCACTACTTCTCCTCCAGACTCTTTGAGAATTTGGCTTATTGATAGTAGTGCTTCAAGGCGCTTCATCGGATAGAAGGAAGCTCTCTCTAATTTGATAGAGAAGGAAACAATCGTGGAGATTATACTTGGAGTCAATGCCACCTATCCTGAAAAGGGTATAGGGAATGTTACCCCTCAATTAAATGATGGTAACACGATTCATTTACAAGAAGTTCTTTATGTCCCTGATCTCAAGAAGAACCTAGTGTCCATTTTGGCAATGGAAGTTAAAGGTTTCATGGTGGCATTCATCAATGGAAAGGTATGTGTTTGGATAAGGAATTCTTAAAAGATGCTTTTGAGTTTAGCGTTGGCAATTTGTATCAAGTTGCACAAAGTCCATTGGGGACAATGTCGGTTGACACATCTCTTCTATAGCACTGGAGATCTCTCATTATGGGGCCCTACCCGATGTGATTCAGATGGTGACAGGGATGCCTGAATTCAAGAAGAGCATGTACGTACATGTCTGAGATATATCAAAGGAAATATTACAAGGGGACCATTCCCTTCATGTAATAGCAAGACCACAGATTTGAAGCAATCCGAGGGGGTTTGAGATTCATGATCGGGAATCTCAAGTATTTAGGTGAAGGAAAGCTCATTATGATTTAAAGAAAGCACCCCCGAGCTTCGTATGAGAGGATTGTCAGCTATCTGATGAAGTTGAGATTCACTAGGAGTGAAGCCGATCGAAACCATTACTTAAAGGTTGTGGATGATAGACCTCTCATACTGGTACCTTATGAGGACGGCCTCTTTATGATAGGTGCAGGCCCTCTCATTTGCAAAAGTAAGAGGGAGTTGGATTCTGGATTTGGAATGATGAACTACAAGCCCGTGACTATCGCGATGGAGCTTAAATTTTAGAAGTTATGTGGTAGTGATGTCGGACCTGATTTGGGAAATGCCTCTGAGTTCCATAAACTCATACTAGCATTGATGTTCTTGGTGAACTCTCGTCCAGATATATGCTTTGCAGTTAGCATGTTGAACTCATATATGGTTGAGCCTCACTGGATTGGTGCCAAGAATCTTCTAAGATATCTTCGGGGCACAATCTCTCATGGATTGAGATACACTGCCGAAACATGACGCTACATGATTATTTGAATGTTGACTGGGCAAGCAGTGTGGAGGATAGCAAGAGCACTTCTAGGTGTTCGTTCTCTTTGGGTTCTGATTAGATATCCTGGATGAACAGGATGCAGAAGTCAGTTGCTTTGAGCATCCCTGAGGCCGAATACATAGTTGTGACTATGGCCTCGTGTGAAGCTGTCTGGTTGTGGAAGCTCTTCAGTGAGCTGTTTGGACACGTGATGGATACCATCGTGATCTTCTGTGGCAACCAGAGGGGGATTCGATTATTGAGGAATCTCGTGTTCTATGATCGCTCCAAGCATATAGACATCAGCGACCACTTTATATGGGATATGGTACATGGAGGAGCAAGAAGGCTCCATCGCATTGGGAATGATGTGCAGGTCGCTGGTATTTTGTCGAAGCCCCTGGGAAAGGTCAAATTCTTGATTTTCCGAGAACAACTAGGAGTCGTGGAGAGACTCTCTCCTAAGGGTCATGTATGATATGGACATTGAGCTCTGGGAGCTCCGGGGGGGCGTGGGGATACATCATGGAGCAATGAGCAACCATAGGGTGAATGGTTCAGCCTTCCCCTAGTGGTCTGCTATGTAGGCAGGATGAGTGGTTCATCCTTCTCCTGTTGAGACCAGTGTTTTTAAAACCGGAACCAGTGACCGGACCGGTCCACCTAATGAACCGGTTTACCGACCGAAACCGGTCTAACCGAGACTGGTTTGGTCTAAACAAACCGGTTTTAAAAAAATATATTAAATAATTATTTTTTAATGAAACAAAACTATTTTGAACATTTAAAACCATGATTCCAAGCCACTAGAGACAAAATATGCAAAGTTTGCTCATTTATATACCATGTAAAGGTGAATATATCAAAATGGCACCGAGTGCAATACATATCATAGAAAGGTTTGTTGTTCTGCCTCATAGAATCATTGCAATCAACTACTGCTCTGTTAGGTTGATTTAAGAAGTATCTTAAAAACTCCATTTGAACAAATTTAACACATCCCAGACCAACAATAGGCAAGATGTATGCACTCTACTATGATATCAAGGCGTAGTTATATCCTCACTCTGTTATACAATTCAATGGCTTTAATAACCCATAGACTTTGTGCAAATGATCCTCTAGCCAAATGATGATTATGAAGATACTAGTGAATAGATAAAGTTATAAACACAGCTCTTAGGAGTGGATTTGTTCTCTGTGTAATTTTCTCAAACAATTATTCGCAATATGTGGTAGGTGATATTGCAAGTTTCACTTGAGTTTGGATGTTTCTTCCAATGGAAGATTTTTGTGGAGAACATAAAGTTGTAGACAAGTTGGGGATTCTTTGTCTCAGCATAACATATATAATACTCAATGTGTAGAAATGAACTCCAACTAGCAAAATTTACAAAGTAATTAAAATTTTAACCCAAGTAGAAATAATGTGTATTAACTACATACTGGAATATTGCACAGTCATTATACCCACCTTCAAAGATGTACAGAGTAAGAGGTAATGAGGGAACCTGGTCAAGTCTGAGAGAATATGACAGTAGCTCTTTTCGGGCAAAGTGATGGCAAACCTCTATCTGAACTTTGAAGTAACATGCAGGTCCAGCCTTTCCTCAAGGTATACACAGCTCCAAAGCTCAGCAAACAATGAGTAACATCGACTCTCGGAAGAAACCAACAACTCATCCCACTACTAGATAAATAATAGTCACAAAATAAGTATGCAGACCAGTCTTTTCGTGATCATGGAGAATCACCCACTTCCAAAGTATTTCGTTTCTTTGATTTGATTTGCAAGGGTCTGTTTATAGTTGTTTCCCTTCAACAATGGTAACGACACTCCCACTTCAAGCTTGCAAATATATCAGCAAACCTCCAGCTAGCAGATAAGGCACAATTTTACCTCGGTGAGTGGCACGTTGTTCTAGAATATGCACAGAGATAACCAGCCCCCCAACAAGCAACCCATACACTTCAGCAAATAGGCCACAGTCTCTAAAAACCCACAATCAATGACTCTACAACAGTGTTTTTAAAACAGTCTCTGAAAACGGTGGGCGTGCCTCCTTACTGGCCAGTTTAGGACGGAAGCAGTCCTAAACCGGTCGATTAGGACCGGTTTAGGGAAAAAAGGAGAAATGACTGGTGTGACTGGGTTTTTTGGCTGGTTTCGACCGGTGGGCCTGCTAACCGGTTAGCAAGGCCGGTTTTGAAAACTATGGTTGAGACATAGTCATAGGGTGAGTGGTTCAGCCTTCCCCTAGTGATTTGTTGTGTACTGGGTGAGTGGTTCAGCCTTCCCCTGGGATACCCCTAGTGACATTTAGGCAAGATGAGTGGTTCATCCTTCTCCTGCTAAGATATCCTACCCATGCAGTGTGGGACTCATGGAAAGTACCTCTCATCTGGTCAATGAGTAGGGAAATGAGGATAGGGCACATAGTAGTATTGATGGATGCATCGTGTTACTACCGTACTCCCTATGCTAGGATGATATTAATCTAGGATCAATTGGAACTAACTTCGAGTCAGAAAGAGTGATATAACTCACTCTCTTTTGGAACTGAATTTGGGTCAGTAAGAGTGGTATGAGACACTCTCTTTATCTAGAACTAATTTCGGATCAGTAAGAGTGGTATGACACACTCTTTTTATTGGAACTGACTTCAAGTCAGTAAGAGTGGTATGGCACACTCCCTTTATTGGAACTGACTTCAAGTCAGTAAAAGTGGTATGAGACACTCTCTTTTATATGGGACTAACTTCAGATCAATAAAGAATGGTATGATACATTCTCGGTCACTTCTTCTTCTTCATAGTTCGGCAAAGCAGAGCAGTACAAGGCACTGATGGCAAAGATAGTACAGTCTGGCAGATGGATTAGCAGATGGAGTTCTCCCTAGTTGAGAGGGAGTGTTAAAATTGGAAACTAGGGCCAAACTCCATGTGGGTCTTCTTATTTATGGCCGCTGATATTTTTCTTGGATTCCTCTCGTCGAGAGGTGTAGGATTGATCTAAAGATCATCCGATTCTGACATGTATTCATGGAGATATGAATTTATTTGTGTTTTGGGACAATTCGTCAAGGTTGGCGACCAACTAAAATGCCCCCACTTATCTTCCACGTTTTAGTATAAATAGAAAAGGACTTAAAGTCATTTGACACACACTTTTGTGATCTCTCTTCATTTTGTTTTGGGTTTGATGAAGATGAGATCTAGAGGGAGTGCCCCAAGAAGACATGCCCTAGACCAATGCATCCCTAAAGAAGATGCCCCAGCTCCTAACACTAGCATGGAGATGAAGGCCTAACTCAGTTACGAAGATAAAGCTCTAACGCTGCCCTAATAAAGCCCTAACGCTGCCCTATCAAACTAATCCAGGCCGCAGTTTAAAGAGGGTTTTTATGTGCCCTAACTGTTGTGAGTACAAGCCCTAGTCGCAGTCCTATTGGAGGACTACAATTGCAGTCCTAGAAGAATCATGGTTGCAAATCAATAAAGGCCTAACTATTATAGAGATGACGCTATGGAGATGACCTTAATGCAATCATCAAAAGGGCCTAACACAGTCATGAAGGAGGATGGCCCTAATGCGAGGTAAGGACCCTTCACGCTGTCCTACAGGAGTCCTCTATACCCAGCAAGGAGAAGCATATATATGTTGTCAATGGATGCTCCAAAAGGACGTAGTCCTAATGTGAGGATATGCCGCAGTCAAGGATGTATATACTGCCCTAAGTCATAGCAAAGGAAGCTTAATAGCAGTAGTAAAGACTATTGTTCTAAGGCATGACTTAGGCATGTTTGGGAGAGCTGTCTCTATATTAAGGACTGAGGGCAAAGTTGTTTACATGGACTTGTTGAAGGAGTCTGCAACTATAGCCTAGCTGCTCTGCTACGCTGTAAGCCATAGCAACTAAGGCTGGTAGTATAAATAGTTGCAACATATTAGATGCAGTATATTGGGTGCAGCATAATATAATGAAGTTCAACATCTTAATAGTGGTGCAGCGTAATGATGTGATAGGTGACAGCATGATGGGGGCAGCATGGTGTAGTATGGTGCAACACAATGGATGCAGCATGATACAACACTATAATGATGCCACAGCATGGTGCAACAAAGTGATGATGGGCATGGATGTATAGCAGCGGCATGATGTAAGCAGTGCAGCAACAAGAATGTATTGCAGCAACATGATGATGATATATTGTAGTGCAATGATGAGGTACAGCTCAGTGATGGGAACAGCATAGTGATGAGAACAGCTCAGTGATTGGGTGCGGCACAGTGATGAGTGCGGCACAGTTACGGGGTGTGGCACAGTCATAGTTTTAAAAATCGGCCCAGCTAACTAGTTACCAGTCTAACCAGTCGGTTAGCAAGCCCGTCGTTTGGAACCGGTGAGAAAACCGGGTTTGATCCTCTCTGTGGCGAAAAATAATGACCTAACCAACCGTTTTGTATCAAACCGATCGGTTCCGCCCTAAACCAGCTGGTTACCAGTCAAGCCCACCGTGAGCCCACTTAGCGCATTTCTCAATGACTTTTAGGGGTTTTGGAGGGAAACTAAGGGTGCTTTCCCTCCAAAAACACCCTCTCCAAGCCTTTAAGAGGCCCCTCTCCCTCTCATTTGTCTCACACATCTGATTTGGGGTGTTTATGAGTGTTGTGAGTTTATTTGTGAGCTTGGAGAGTGCTGAGTTTTTGCTGGAGTAGTCATCTTGGAGTTGGAGTTGGAGCTATTTTGGAGATAGTTTGTAGCTGTCAATGGAGTTGGAGTTGGAGCTATTTTGGAGATAGTTTGTAGCTGTTAGTGGAGTTGGCATCTTCAAGAGGAGGCTAAGGAAGCTAGTTTGCATTTCCAGGTAAGGATTTTCACTTGAAAATTTCTCATTTGACAGTTGTCCATGAATTAAATTTTTTTGTGTTATAAATTTATAAACTTCTTACTTCTAACTTCTAACTTCTATCATCTATGCTATCAAATCTCTAGCTCTATGCTATCAAATTTTGTAGCTTGCATGTGCATTTGTTTTCCTACATTTAGCTTTGGTTTTCCATGTTGCTTAGCTGCAATTTTTTTAAATGGCCGATTTCTTTGCAAATTGTTATTATTTCAAGCAAACATGGCTCCAAAAGGAAAGGCCAGTGCATGGGCTCATTGTGATGTAATTGATGGAAAAATGATATGCAAACTATGCCATAAATCTATTGGAGGTGGAGGTATTTTTAGTTTGAAACAACACTTGGCTGGGATAAGAGACCAAGTAAAGCCATGTGGTGCACCAAATGCATTGTTAGGTCCTATTAGGGCAGAATACATTTCCAAGCTTGAAAAGTTTTATGAGGATAAGGCTAGGGAGAAGGCCATCCAAGATGACATTGCAAAGAAGAGGGAATTATTAGAAGCCATGAAAGAGAGTGGGTATGATGATTATGAGATTCAAGACTCAACTTCTATCCCTTCCACCAATGACCCCTTTCATCATCTTCATCTTTCTTGTGGCCAATCATCAAAAGGAACAAAGTGAACAAACATCCAAATTTTTTTCTCATCTTCTGCCAACATTGCCTCTTCTAATCCCATTTCCTCCTAGCCAAGTCGTCAACCCACTTTGGATCAACATTGGAAAAAACAATGCAAATAAACTTCTCATCAATACATTGCTAGATGGTGGTATGATTCAGATATCCCATTTAATGTTGCTCGCTCACCTTATTACCAAGCTATGTGGGACTCTGTTATAGCTACAAGAAAAGGCTTCAAAGGCCCTCATATGCATGACTTGAGGGGAGCTCTTTTGCAAAAAGAGATATCTTCCATTGATGAGTATTTGGTTGAGTTTAAAGATCCATGGCTCAAAACAGGTTGTTCCATCATGTCAGATGGATGGGCCGATGGAAAGAACCACACTATCATTAATTTCCTTGTGTCTTGCCCTCAAGGAACCATGTTTTTGAAATCAGTTGATGCATCTGATAAGGTGAAGGATGCAACCCTTCTATTTGAGCTTTTGGATAACATTATTCAGGAAGTTGGGGAGCAGCATGTTGTGCAAGTCATCACCGATAATGCCTCAAACTATGTTCTTGCTAGAAAGATGCTTGAGACCAAATATAAGACCATATTTTGGACTCCATGTGCTGCACATTGCATAGACCTCATGCTTGAGGATATAGGAAAAGTGGAATGGGTAAAAAACACTATAGAGCATGCCAAGTGCATTACAAAATACATTTACAACCACTCATGGGTATTGAGCCTAATGAGGAAAAACACTGGGGGCAAAGAGCTTGTCAAGCCAGCAATTACGAGATTTGCAACTCACTTCCTCATGTTGCAATGTCTCAATGGTCAACATAAAAACTTGCAGAAAATGTTTTCCTCTAAAGAATGGTCTGAATCTTGGTGGGCTCGTAGACTAGATGGAAAAGACACCAAAAAGAAAGTGTTAGACAGTTATTTTTGGAAAAGGTCTGTAGAGCTTGTGAAAATTACCGAGCCCCTTGTTAAGGTGCTAAGGATGGTGGATGGGGAAAAATTTCGCCATGGGCTACATTTATGAGGCTATGGATCAAGCAAAGGAGCAGATACAGGCAGCTTACAAGGATAGGTTAGCTAAATATGGCCGTATATTGGAGATCATTGATAACAGATGGAACAATTAACTCCATCGTCCTATACATGCAGCTAGGTATTTTTTGAACCCAAAGTATCATTATAAAAATTGGCTACGAGATCTACATGATGGGGAGGTCAGAGTTGGATTGATTGATTGCTTAGAGCGCATGGTCCCTACCCATGCAGACCAGTTGGAAATACATAGACAACTTACTGTTTTCACTATGGTAGGTGGTACCTTTGGCAAAAACTTGGCAAAGATGGCAAGAGATGTGGACCAACCAGGTAAGCAATTCCAATTTCCAATTTGTTTTTCTTTTCAAGTTAAAATTGTTTATGTTCTTTACAATTCAAATTATAAACTAAGTTACTAATTAATGTCTTTTTCTTTGCAGCACATTGGTGGGAGTCATTTGGTGGCCAGTGTCCTCAATTGCAAAGGTTTGCAATTAGAGTCCTCAGTCAAACTTGTAGTGCTTCAGGTTGTGAGCGCATACACACGAAGAAGAGAAACCGTTTGGAACAAAAACGGTTAAATGATCTTGTTTTTGTGCAATACAACCTTCGACTGAGGAGGAACCAAATGATGAGCAAAACACCTGATCTAGATCCCATTGTGTTGGACGATATTGATCCAACATCAGAATGGGTGGAGGAGACTAAAGAACCTGCATTTGAGGCTGATTTTGATATCAACATGGCTTTAGCGGGGGATGAACCAAGATCAGTTGCGGCATCAGAACCAGGATCAATGGCGGCATCAAGGAAAGGCAAAGAACCAATGGAAGGCACTAGTTGTGCAGGTCGACAAACTCGTGCTTCCATTAGGTCCACTTCTATTGTTATTGGTGGCATTAATACTGAAGTTGCAGATCAGGTTGGGGCATCCTCAGACTCTGAACCAAATGATGTCTATGTATCTCCTGATGATGATCTTGTGGCTAGTAGTGGTGATGAACTTGATGATTGATCATGCGTACACTATAGACTTCTAGTAGGCCAATGGCCTCATAGCTTGCAGCATTGTTTTTGGACTTTATAGGCCATTTAGAGCCTCATTGCTTATGTATTTTGCTATTTTGTCGATGATATGTATTGCACTTGGTGCCATTTTGATATATTCACCTTTACATGGTATATAAATGAGCAAACTTTGCATATTTTGTCTCTATTGGCTTGGAATCATGGTTTTAAATCCTAAAAATAGTTTTGTTTCATTAAAAATGAATTATTTAATGTATTTTTTTAAAACCAGTTCGTTTAGACCAAACTAGTCCCGGTTAGACCGGTTCCGGTCGGTAAACCGGTTCATTAGGTGGACCAGTCCGGTCACCAATCCCGGTTTTAAAAACATTGAGCACAATAATGGGTGCAGCATGGTGATCGAGTCACCTTGAAGGATCAGTTGAAGCAATATGCCTTCGCCTGAGTTCAGATCAGCTACCTCATGTGTTATCTTCATAAAGAAGACCTTTGCTCTTATTTTGATAATTCAAAATGTTGACTTCTGATGTATATGTACTATCTCTCTCTTTGCTGAACAATTGAAGAATATATAAGAAGAATTGATCAAGGGTTTCCCCACAATGGGGCTTGTCCCTGGCTGGCGCCACATCTTGTGTCCTCTTGTCTTGGCTTGTTTTCTCATGTTTATGTTTATGTTTTATCTGCAATTTACTATCATGCTGATGTGATTGCTAATCTGGAATTGATATTGAGCTAAATGGAAAAATTGAAATAAATTGCTCTAAGCATAGAACATACCAAAAATTTACACTGCCCGACCAAGAATTGAGGATGTCAATGTATGGAGATGTCAAACAACCAATAGATCTGCAAACCATGTAATTTACATGGATACTGGCAGAACAAGTACTACTGTTTAGTGATATCCTACCAACATGAAAGAAAAGGTGGCTATTAAATTTCTTCTGCCAATCTTAAAATGAAAATAGCTAAGTTACTAACCAGCTCAAATATAACAACATAAATACACTATCTGCTATTCAACCTATGAAATTTGTTAAGGAAAAGCAAGTAAAATGATCAGTTGCATACATGATAACAATAACATTCAGAATTACCTACGAGTTGCACAGTTATTGGGAAACAAAAGAGATCCCGAGCATCACAAACTTGTTACTAGGAAATCTGTACTTGCAAAACCAATTTAGTGGCCAAAAGGTTTGCTGAACAAAATTCCAATGGCAATTTGCAGTAATCCAAGAGCTGCTCCACTAACTCACCTTTTCCTTCATTTTCTCTGATAGATCACCATCAACCATTGTACTTTGGTTCTTAGCGAGCTGGGCATTTTCTTCACGTTCATGCCTACGTCGTTTTGCATTGCAGACTGCACATAGGCAGCCATCTTTATGGTGATATTTGCTGCATAACAACCAACGAAATATAGCATAAAGACTCAAAATAACATTTTCACCACTCGTAAAATCCACAAAGTGAATGTTCTAGATCTGTATGTTGGCAAATAAGTTCTCTCTCTTTCGTCCATTCTTTCTCTTAAAATATTGAAGGAAAAACTTGTATCTGCCGTGTCTGAAGCTAATACAAGGCAATTACAAATTAAATATATTTTGTGTTTGGTTTATTTCTAGTTCCTCAAGATAAATAAAACAATATTTATCATGCATAGATGAATACAACTTTACAAAATCAGAGCTAGTAAAATAAACATATGGGAATAATTCAGAACTTATCAAGGAAACTGAAGTTGGAATTGAAATTATATTAAACTTTTAATATCCTCAAATGATCAATATAATGGTCAATGGAACTTGGGACTGAAACACAAATCAGCATCTAAGTTACATCCAATTAAAGAGTGTTAGATGTTTCTACATGACAAATATATATGTAAGCTCAGCATTAAAAATATAAAAGACAAAAGTGAAGAAAAGGAGAAGTCCCCCGTGTTTGCCCCAAAGAAAACTTCTCTTGGTGACGTGGGATGAGTACATATTTTAAGGGGCCAAGGGGGTTTGGAAATCCCCAACATAAGAGCACAAAGGGTGGTTTTGCGGCAAATGGGTGGTCAGTGCATTAAAGAGGCATGCTGTTGAAATTTTGATGTTCTATGTTGTTACAATCACTTAAATCCAAAACTTCTTTATGTTGCAAAATAAGTAATTGTAGATAGAACATAAACCATATAAACCATATGCACAATTAAAGACAACCAAGAACTCAACAAGACACAAAGAAGTTACGTCAATGACCAGGGCACAACCCACAAGGGGAAAACCCAACCAAGTTCTTCTTCTATTAGAAATCAATTGTTTAATAGAGATACAAAGTACAATTAGAGAATGAAGAAGTTCACCCAAATCTGAAGAATATATTTGATAGCGGTAGTTGATGCAAACACTGCATCACTTTGGCTCTCCAAAATCGGCTCTTACTCTCCAAGTCTCTCTCTCTCACAATCTCCTCCAAGTCTCTCCAACTCTCTCTCAAGTTCGAATTTACAATGCACAAGTAAGTGAGGTGAGATGATATGAGACACATATATATAGGAGGGTCAATGAATTATTGACATAAAGGAGGAGCAATACACATGCCTTGAGGAGGAATTACATATGCCAAAATAGGAGTGTAACTTATGCCATAAAGTAGAGGAGTGTAACTTATGCATTTAGGAGAGAAGTGTAACTTATCCATTAAAGAGGTGTAAGAGGAATCTTTTTATCACGAGTCATTAAAGTGTGTAAGAGAGTGTAAGATGCATAAGAGCATTAAAGAGAGAGGAATGAATCCATTAAGAGAGAGAGAATAACATATGCATTAATTGAGGGGAGCTACATATGACATGATTGAGAGACTTGAATTTTTTTTAATAATATAATAATATCATAAAAATAATAATAATAATATTGATGATTAAGTCGAAATTGAACTATTAAGATCCATTGATGATCAAAACGGATTTTCCATCAACAATGCTTGACTACCAATTGATGCAAGGTGATTTACTATTTTTGGAAAGTCATACTTGAGACTTCCTATTTTTAGAAATTCTATTTTTAGACTTTTTATTCTTATAAATTATATTTTTATAAATTCATCCCTGAGTTGCCAATTTTCAACGCTCCCACTCAGCTAGGGAGGAATTTTTTTCCTACAAAAAAAACATATTTGATTTCTCTACTCATCTCTGTTCATCTCTGCTATGTATCATCTAGAACAATGATGTCTCGCTCTAATGAAGAAGAATCA